>JAKTXG010000033.1:0-131600 GCA_030561385.1 Suhomyces bribrorum | reverse complement strand
GGGCCACTGATTGATCCTATGATGTGTTGAAACACCTACAGTCCACTAGTTGTCGTTGAAAGTGCTAGGATTTTAATACTCTTGCACCTTCGTTAATCATACCGCCGTACTCGGCGGTCCTCGTGGACATTGGGCCGAGGTCACTAGTGGTACCACCGACGGTGACAGGGCCCACCACCAGCTGACAGGTAGATGACCTTGCTCGGAGATGACCAAGGGCCGATCTACCACGGCTGATGACTCAATTTACGACCGAGTTTTCCTGCCGTATGGGGTGATTGGGCTACAGCCGGGGTCTCCGTGGCCTGGGCCCCTACCACCATGGGGCGCCCGGTAGTTTACGGAACTGACCATGAAAGTGAAGGAAGTAGCCTACTCTGGGCTATTGGCTGGTTTATCTGTAGATGGTGATATTGAGAGAAGATGGGGCTAGTTTGGCCTTTTGGAGACTTTTTGGAGACTTTCTTGTGGCTGTTTGGTGGCTGTTTGGTGGCTGTTTGGTGGCCCAGTAATTTGATTGGATCTCGTTGGCTGCGAAATTTGCAGCTACTGAAGGAAGGGGTCTTCAGTGATGTATCCATGATATAAATGGCTCCTTTATACGAAGTCTTGGTAATGTCCTTGATCTGTCTGTGTCTGTGTATGTAGTAGCCAGTGGCCTTGATTTTAGACTTCTTCTTCTCATTGAGTCTGTCTTTGCTATGTGGCATTAAGCTTGTATTCCTAAGAGCAACCGCTTCTCAGTTGAATACTTATAGATTACCTGTATCTATTTCTCAGATTCTTCCTTAAATTTAAGGTCTTCGAATAAGCTGGTATTACAGTATTTCTTACTCATTTCTTAAAAAGATGGTAATGAATATCTGATCTACTATCAGCACTCAGTTCGTATTCGTTGTTACCAGAATTTGTACTCTGGTATTTCATACCCTTCCTTTTGATAAGATAGTGAAAATTATCTGATCTATTCACAACTTGGCATCCTTAGCAATACCAACTCTAGTAATATCTTGTGTTGGTATTCCAGTATTGCCAGTTTCTCAAACACTTTTTGTCCTGGTTTTTGTCTAGTTCTGCTTTCTTATCTAACCCTACTCTCCAAGCAGCATTTCTTTGATTTCCTACTACATCTACTCTTTTAGTTTCTTCTGTAAAGTAGTTTGTATCGCTTACTAGCAATGGCCTTCTCTTGTACATCGTATCTAAGTGGACTTTATGGTCTGGTTACATCCACTGTATGGCATTGAGCTGGAATTTCCAGTATTACACTTATTTTTTCTTGTTCCAGTATTCTTACTACACGGCTATTTCTGGTTAAGCAAATTGTATTACGGTCTTTCTCAATTACCACATGGAACTTTACCATCAGGTTGTTTAACATCAGGTTGTTTAACATCAGGTTGATGACACTCTATTTCAGTCTTAATTGCTGTATCTATTCAATAAAAAAATTACTCAGTACCATTAATTCTTGCTTAATTTCTCCTATTATTCCATGATAATCCTTTACGGAATATATATTGTCTTGATTTTAGTTAGGTTGTGTAGTAATAATTCCTCACTTTGGTATACCCAGCACTTACTATTCCAGCCCTTCTCCTAATTCTTTGAGTTGAGTAGGTATTTCTCACGGGTTTTCACAAACTCGAGGTCTTGATCCCTCTCTTCCAGGACTTCTTACAATTTTTTTGAACACAATTTCTTGATTATGGTCTATATATTTTCTGGTCAGTCCAGACTTAACCTTTCCAGCAGTTAGCCGTAACTTCAGATAGTTGGAATCTAGTCATTCTTTCTTCTATAATTATCTGTTTTCAGGAAATGAAAACACTGATTCCCTTTTTTTTTTCATGCACTTTCGGGTGACTATGATTATTCGTTGGTCAGTGGCTCGTCGATGTAGACGATTCATCACTTTCCTCATCAGAATCACTTGGTGGCAGCGCAAAAAATGGCTGTGCAATGATGGCAGAAAGACCATTGACCGGGGTTTCGCCAATACCTGTATTAGCGTCGGTCTTTTTTGACGTCGTACTGTAATCATCAGCAGACTTTTCTGAATATAATTTATTTGATACAACCCCTCTGTCACTACTAATATGACTGACTTCCATAGAGCCGGGATTGTGATCTTTTTGCATAGTATCCGTAGGATACTCTTTTTTGAGATGGTCTAAATACATCTGGTAATCATTCTGGTTCTGATTCTGTTCCGATTCAGGCGATGAAGACGGGGTTAGAATATTAGTGTAAGGAACGATGGTGATATTGTTATTATTAATTGGTGCAACCTCTTTATTAGGTGTAGGGTCAATATAAGTGATTTGTGATGATGAAGTATGCTTTTCATTGGTGTCTTTGGAGTTGTTAGAAGGCGAAGACATTTTTTCGTTTTTGCCCACTGGAAGAATGGAATCATTGGAGGAATCATGAAATGAATCACTATTGGGAAAACTAGGATGAATCATATGGTCAATAGTAGTTACAGGAGCCAAATAATTTTCATCAAATTTATGATAGTCAATTTTGGTTGATTTGAATTTGGATGATGATGGGGCACTAGAACAGTTTGCATACATAAAATCCACTTCTTCTAACTTCAACCCTTTTGTTTCATAAACGGTGAAATAAACAAAAATAACACCCACAGCGTTAAATCCTCCCCAAATAAAGAAGATTTTATTGCCCAAGGCAGCGGTTCTTTTGCCGGTGTCAATTAAGTAAGGGGTTATGTATGCAAAGGTGAAATTAACAATCCAATTGGTGGCTGCAGTCATGGAGATAGCTTTTTGACGAATACTGATACCATAGATATCGGAAGCGATGGCCCATACTGCACCACCCCATGAACTGGCGAAAAAGGCAATGAAAATGCAAGAAAATGAAATACTCAAGATCGAAGATACTTCATTATTTGTGGCAGCAACACCCACGATTGCGACGATAAAATTAGATACAGACATTCCCACACCTCCCCATAACATCAACAGTCGTCTACCAATGATATCAACCATTATCATTCCTGGAATAGTGAAGATCATATTAACCAAATAGGTAACAAATGACATTAGATAAAAATTTTTCACGCCGGAACTGGCAAAGAAATTGACTCCGTAATAAAAGATAAAATTGATACCAGTACATTGTTGGAAAGCATGGATACCAATACCGGTAATCATTCTTAGTCCTTGTTTATGTCTACCACCACCACTTCTGAAACAGTCTAAAAGGGTGGTTTTACCAAAGGACATTTCATAATCATAATTGGCTTTGATTTCCACCAATTCTTCGATCAAATCGGAGTCATCTGCGGGCAATCTTCTTAGTTTGACCAAGCTTTCTAGGGCCTTCGGGACGTTATTTTTCAAAACGTAGTATCTAGGAGATTCCGGTAAAAATAACATACCGGTTGATAGGATGAGGGCCCATAAGAACTGGAGCCCGACGGGGATACGGTATGAGCCGGAGCTATTGATTTTTCTGGTACCTTGGCAGATGGCACTGGCCATCAAAAGGCCCCAAGTGATGGCCCACTGATAGGTGAAGACCACGGAACCTCTGACCCATTTGGGGGATGCTTCAGCTTGATAAAGCGGCACGATGGCAGATAAAATACCCACCGCAATGCCGGAAATGGCTCTTCCTACGCACATGAGGGCCACTGTTTTGGATATGACTTGAAACAAGTTGCCGGCGGTGAAAATCACGGCGGATGATAAAATGATAGAGAACTTTCTTCCGAAATTGTCGGAAATCAAGGGAGCCACCAAGGCGCCGAAAAAAGTGCCCAAGGACAAAATGGCAGTCATGATGGCACGCTCGTGGGTGGAGAAGGCATGGTGGTTGCCTGGGAACGTCTTGGTGACGTAGGACATCTCGAGAATATCGTTGATCAAGCCAGTATCGTAACCGTACAAAAACCCTCCCATGGCCGACACCAACCCCACAATAATAGCAGAGTTGGATGACGACTTCTGTCGGATTTTCCGGTAGTACTCCTCTTCGATGGTTTTGTCGTAAAGTATCTGCTCCAAATATTTCCACATTATGAGTATTTGATCAGAATTATGGTTATGATTAAAGGTTATATGAGACGCAAGCGCATAGGACAAAATGACGACAAGGGCGAGCGATAAACGGCGAAAGTCAACAAGGGAAACCAACGGTGAAACCAACGGTGGTGAAACCAATGGTGAAACGGTCAACGATGATGATGAAGATGACGATGTTGATACTGCGCCCACAAGTCAACAAGGCTTTGCTAAACTGATCCTAAAAGACAGAAAAAAAAAAAAAAAAAATTTGATGTATACCGCCAGGCGCTAAGGTTACAAACGATCAAAAGACAACGACAACGACGGGCCCAATCTAGAACAAGCAGAACAAACGGGAACCGCGGCACTTGGGGGAGTGTGTGGCAGAGACCGCAGGGTGTGGCTGGTGGAACGTACGAAACGCTGGAAACTGGACGCTGGAGACTGGACGCTGGAGACTGGACTCTTTGGTGGAAGGGATAAACCAAAAGATGATCAAATAAACCACCAGAACGATCCCTCATCAAGGTCGTTGGCAGAACAAGTCACGGGGCGTGGCGTGGGGAAGAAAATGTGATTTTTGGGTGCGGATCACAGACGAAAACCCCAGCTGGAAGAAACCGACTTGAGGAGACCTACCAGTGACTCGGTATATCGCCTAGTTAAGCCTGGCCTGATGTCATGGGACCCCAAGCCCCGTTGATGTGGGGTCTTAACGGTGCAAAAGGATCACTGACCCCGGATGAGTAAGCCAGATCCTTGGACGAAACGGGACAAATGCCGCATCACGTGATTAGATCACGTGATCTCGTTTATTTCAAGGGGTTGCCGGGCCAGAAGTTCCCGCCAGCGTGGGAGGTATGGTGACGGTGGTGCTGGGATGTTACAGGTGCTACGTGCTGGGCAGCAGGGGGTGGTGGGGCCTCGGTGGTCTTCGGGCCCTCGTAAAATAGTATACTAGTAAAATATGCGCTGTGCGCACATTGATAGATCTAAGCCAGAACGATTAATAATGCTAAGCCAGGCCCATCTAAATAATTTGTGCCAAGCCAGATCGATTGGTGGGAGGTATAGATGGGGCTCTGGAGCAACGAAGGTCAGGTGGAATAAACGACCTTGGCGAAGTGTGTTTTGCCAAGCTGTGAGCACATGAGACGGTGAAACTAAAGCAGGTGTAGACAATAGCCTAAGCAATTGTAAATCATTTTGGAAATACGACTGAAATTAGCTGTAAAGGAGAATTATGTTAAAGGAGCGGTTTAAGTGTTGTAATTTTTATACAATAATTAGTCGAAGGGTCATTGAAGGATCAGAACTAGTTATCAAGATATGATAGTTAATTATCAGGAGCCATTTTTTTTATATAATTAACTATAGAATATTACTTAATCTGAACCAGACATCTTAAGATGATAATTAACTACCTGGGACCTTCCCTTATTTTGTCACTATATCAGCCAAAAGAGCCATTTTCGTGATAATTGACTATAAAGTGATTAGTTAACCCAAAAGAGCCATTTTCATGATAATAAGGGAGCCATTTCATAGCATAAGCGTTCTTATATATATCGAGCCGGGAACAGCACAGACCATCTCAAATCGTTTGAGTGAACTGCTGAATTCAGCTAAAAGGCCCATTGGTAAAGTAATTGTAATGAAACTTATTAATGGCAATTAACTAAGCTAAAACCCCATATAATCTTCCACCTCTGAAAAGCAACGTAGTACACAATTAATTTGTTATGACCGTGTTGGAGATGATCACTTAGGACCATTTACATGAATTTCGATAAACTTAGAAATAAGAGGGCTAAAAATCCTTGTTTCAAAGTATAATACTGAAACCCATAATAAGGCACCAAGCTGTAGGACGAAAATCTGTTCTTAGATACAAAATCATCAGTTTCTACCTTCTGATTGTATAATATCAAAAATGAGTTACCTTAAACCATTATGATAGGTCACTAATCTAATCATAAAATATAAATTGGATACCACTCTAAGAGTGATTACTATATTTTTAAAATAGTAGTAGTCATGGTCTAACCTCATCTTCTTGCTTCAGAAGGTCTTTAATTGAATCTATAAAGAATTGTCTATCATAGAACACCGGGAATGGCACAATATTCCAGGATTTTGGAAGAATTGGAGTGGGACAATTATAGATATATACATATTCCATTCCGAACACCTAGAGAGAGATTAAGTATAACAATACGGTTGGTCATTTGGACATAATTAACCTGAGATAAAATAAACAATTTGAAATTAACGAGAGTCTAGGCTTTTCTATCAGGATGTATTCTACGTGATTTCAATACACCTACAGTTAATTTTGTAGTAATACAAGCACTCTGCTCAATTTCTAGCAAAAGGGAGAACCAAGTTGGAAGCTTTCAACGTATAATTGTTTTGAATTGTTTTGGTTAGACTACTGGTGATTAATAGCAGAATGGTCAAAAACTGATTATTCTATAATTTTCATTTTCATGCAAGAATAGAAAATTATTCGTCAAACACCGAAAACAATTATTACTTGGCTGTCTTGAATTACAATCACTCTAGTGTTTAATATTTCCAAGACATTAAAGTCATACTCATATTACGTTTTTTTTATCATAGAAAATGGAACATCATTGCTTACGATTCACCAAAGAATCGCTCCATATAAAAATAGCCCGTATATCACATCCCCCGCCCTTCCGGTGCTATCTTGTCAACCACCGTCGATATTTCTAGCTTTGTTCTAGCTATCTTTTTAGTATCTTGTTTTTTTGTAGCTTTTGTAGCTATTGTAGCTTTAGCTGGGGGTCTACTTTTCTTGATTTAGGCTAATTCTATTATAAAAATTAGATTCGTTATAAATTAAATACCTAAAGCATCATAACTAAATATCTAACCATATTCCATACCTAATTTCCTGGCTCTTCTTAGCTAGTCCGTATTCTCACCCATTCTACCGAGGTTGCAAAATCTCTCCTACAATCCCACCCACCACCGGCCCTTCGGCCCCAGAAATAGGCACCCTCCCACACAAAAGGTTCCCTAACTACGCGGCCACACCTCTCATCGCTTTTTTCCCCTTTTGTTTCCCTCCTTTTCCTTCCTTTTACCCAGGCGGTATATCCTCCTCGTCCATCGTGATGTGATGTTCTCAGATAAAGGCTAAATTTTACCGCACTTTTACCACTTAGGTGTTCTTTAGCTCCATTTCATGAAATCTTCCACCAAGGACCGTATAGTGGCCAGGCCGCCTCCCGAGACGGTAGTCCATCCTGCTGCCGACACCGCCGTGGCCCATCCGCCCCATTCGCAAAAGGGAGTGGCCCAAGTGTCGTTAAATCTCCTCAAGTCGTTGTTCTCCAACCACTCACCTCCAATCGCCACCACCACCACCATCACCGGTGCCATCATGTTTGTGGTTCACCACGCCATTCTCCTCCAGCTCTTTTTCGTTCTTTCCATCTACAAGGGCTTGCAACTTTTGTACCGGCGGCTAATCTTGAAATATCTAACACTTGCCTACTATCCCAGCAATTCGTTCCAAGTCATTCGAGATGATGTGAGCAAATTGACCAAAATCCCTAAAAATGTGTCGTGTATTTTGGAGCTCAAGGATGAGGACGACGAAAATGGTGGTGCCGATGCTCTTATCAATCAGATCAGTGAATTATCGGCCTGGACCATCTCCGCGGGTATTCCTCATCTTATCATTTACGAGCCCAGTGGTCTTTTATCGAAAAACCACCATACATACCTTCCGCGCTTGAACAAGTACTTGTCGAAGAATTTGGCCAGTTATTTCGGGTCCAATTCCATTCCGTCATACTCCATCAAGATCCCGCATAAAAACATCATTAGCTATAATAATCAAGATAAAAACATCGATCTCGAAATCACTCTTTTGAGTAGGGTCGATGGAAAACCCACCATAGTGGAGCTCACCAAGACCATGAGTGAGTTGGCCATCAACAAAGAGTTGTCTGTCAACGACATCAGCATCGATCTCATTGACGAGGAGTTGATCGAGTTGGTGGGACCCGAGCCTGATTTGCTCATCAGCTTCGGTCCTTTCCTTGATCTCCAAGACTATCCTCCTTGGCATATTAGATTGACCGAATTGTATTGGGAGGAAGACAATAAGGACGTGAATTATGCCGTGTTTATTCGCGCCCTTCATCAATTTTCTAACTGTAAGGTTAATATTGGGAAATAACTTCATTGCATCGTCAGAATGCTTGAGCTTTCATCTGCACCTATCTAGAAATTGCTGCTCTGGCTGAATGGATTTTAAATCTGGAGCCATCATTACATACACACATCCAACCTTTAGGTTCAGCGAATGTGAACATCGGGAATATCAGATTCATCGATTTATTTTCATAATTGCAACCTGGTTTAATATGGACTAATTCTGCCAACATGACTTACTCACATCCATCAAAAAAAAAAAAAAAAAATGGTCAATTTTAGGTTCAGAGTTATAACTTTGCCTATATGAAATCTTGGAGCATTGTATACCCCATATTTATCCAAAATTGATCCAATCTTTAATCTTTAATTGGAGAATTGCTAAATATGACTTCCAAAATCGACCCAATAGTGGTTGCCACTAGGTAGATAATTGCAGTTCTGGCTTAATTTGGACTTGACTGGACCATTTAATACTCGCATCTATAATATTGGTCAATCTCTTAGTTATGGAATTGGCTAAATAAGGATTTCTAGCTTTGTTATCACACTTGGCCAGTCTTTTTGGGTATAGAACTGCAGCCTTGACTGAAAAATGAGTTTACAATTTCCAGAAATCACTTGATTTATACTATATCGCTGCTCTGGCTAATTATGGGTCTCAATCATGGAATTAATAATATATTCATAATTGTAGCTGTAGCTAAATATGGATTGTCAATATTCAGAAGTCATTATGTATAGTATAATCGCAGTACTGGTTCTATAAGTTCCAATTGGAACTGTAGATTTAACTAAATATGGATTTTCGATGTGAGGCCGATTATACTCATATTTTATTCTTTGGTATATAAAACAAATTGACGGCAATTATTCAATTGGTAATCCTTAGATAAAATTGGCTCATTTTAGATTATATACTCCTTTTTTTCAATCATTATTTATGTATATTATCAAAATATGGATTTTAATCTCGGTGACAGCGTTTTAATGAGAGATTTAAAGATTCTTGCCAAACTTTAGGTACATTAAGTGATAAACATACAAAAATCAGTGGTTTCTGGTTTAATACACGGAACGATTGATTTTTAATTCCTATAAGTAAATTATATGAATATATTTTATAGGAACAGCAGTTATAGCAGATTTAACTAATGAAAAAACTGTCAAATTATTGCAAGAGTAAAAAAGAGATATAATCGAGATAAAATATATCCAGTATCATAGAAAGGTCCCAATTGCTTCAATTTCTTCAATACATTTGGTATTAATAGCTCTGGCTGAACACGATTAGGTAACGGTTCACGTGATGTTCTTGGCCAGCCTGGCACCTATTTTTGGCCAGCACTCAGGCTCGCCCACGTTTGCCCTACGCGTTTGCCACCTCAGCAATTAGCCGATCTCCCCCAGCACCAGACACATAGTGCGCTCGCTACGGGCCGCCGCCGCCATCGGCGTAGCTATCGTCGCACCCTGACAGGAGACTTTTTATACCGATTAAGCTCTCGCTAGCCGGGCCGGAGGTTCACACGCATTGTTGCGAAACCCACTGTGGCCCCTCTACTGTGATCTGACCACCAGCTAGCACCGGCCCGGTCTGGATGGTGCTACTCACCAGTACCGCCACCGCCACTACTTTCGCCACTTCTACCACCACTTCTACCACCACTTCTACCGCCACATACCACCACCTCTCCTGGCCTCCCGTCCATTTCCTTCTTGTTATCTTCTCGTAACCACCGCGTTCGTCACCACACGTATCCGCACTCGCACCCTAAATCACCACCAACCACCCCCCAAAACCACCACCTTCCGGACCAGCTACGGACTAGCTGACAGTACCAGGCAACGTAGCTAGTCCAGTTGACCCCCCCTAGGCCCAAGTCCCGAGATTCCAGCGATTTTTTTGCCGCCAAAAACGCCCGGTTGTGGCCGCCAGGACTGGCCCCTAAAAGAGCGTGTGAGAATAAAAATTTTCGTTGATTCGATTTGTCGTTGAATCGAATTTTGATTTGTTGTTATTTAAGTAACTTCTTTCTTTAATCAAACCAATCAATCAATCTAACAACACCGTTAGTCGATCGATCTAGAAACCGAAGCTACGCGTATCAAAGGGGACAAGATGGGATTATCATTTTCTAAGTTATTCAGCAACCTCTTTGGCAACAAGGAGATGAGAATCTTGATGGTGGGATTGGATGCTGCTGGTAAGACCACCATATTGTATAAATTAAAATTGGGAGAAATCGTCACCACCATTCCAACCATTGGGTTTAACGTCGAAACCGTTGAATATAAGAACATCAGTTTCACAGTATGGGATGTTGGTGGGCAAGATAAGATCCGTCCTTTGTGGAGATACTACTTCCAAAATACTCAAGGTATCATTTTTGTGGTTGATTCCAATGATAGAGACCGTATTGCTGAGGCTCGTGAAGAATTGCAACAAATGTTGAACGAAGATGAATTGAGAGATGCTTTGTTGTTGGTGTTTGCTAACAAACAAGATTTGCCCAACGCTATGAATGCTGCTGAAATAACCGAAAAGCTTGGTTTGCACTCCATTCGTCAAAGACCTTGGTACATCCAAGCTACTTGTGCTACTACCGGTGACGGTTTGTACGAAGGTTTGGAATGGTTGTCCACTAACTTGAAAAACTCCTCTTAAATTCTCTGACCAGAGCATTCTAATTCTCAAGACATGTGTTAGTTTTAGCATACATTTTTAAATATAAACATCAATTACATTTGTCTTGAACTTTTTGAAGCTATCAGATCATTAAAAAAAAAAAGAATTTCAAAAGGTGTTTGCGTGCATGACAACTTCTCTTTCCTTCTATTATATGCTACTATAGCTGTCCTAGTTATTTCATTATTTGTTTCAAATTATTACCTTCCTTCTGCCTTGTAGTTTGGTTTGTTCCCTCGGCTTCTTGGTACTTTTACCCCCTAAGTATCTATACTAAATCTCCAGTGCGTTATCAGTAGTAACAATCTGCCAGTGAACAAATTGGTCCAATAGGGATCGATGCTCTGATGGCCCAATTGGGACATTTCTCTCTTCTTCCCCCCACACCTGCTCCAAAATCCGGCTGGGCCTTTTCTTCTTTAGATCCTACTGTATGTACAACCAGTGCCGTGACCTGCCCCACCCCCTGATCCCATCTTTATAGGTCCGGCTTTGGGATCCCTACTAACTGTGGTGCGATAAGCCAATCACGTCGCTTTGCTGGCCCAAGAACCCCCACGATCCGCCAATTCCCCACCCCCCAGCCTAGTTACTTGCCATCGTACCTACCACCCGCCCCTTCACTCCTATTAGATGCCCTTGGCTCAGGTCCTGGGAGGGGGGTGGTTGGCTCTGGCCATCACCGCTAGGGCTGGTGCCCTTGTGCACGTGACACTAGGCTCCTAAGGTCCCTCGCCCAATCCAGTAATATGGCGCGCGCCGCAGACCCTACACCAACATGCAATCTCCCCCAGCCATTTACAGGTTCTAGCTCGCACTCTGTGCCAGTCGTGCGAGGAGAACTTTCCCAGTGACAAAAAAATTTTTCACTATATCAAGAACTTCTTTTAGATACTAGTTCATCACAGTTAAAATGGTATGTGAAATCCACCACTCTAACCCTATACAACATGCGTCCAGTCACGCTATATAAGATTCGTCGTCACCGTTTGTCCATATACATCGAAACAAGCACTCCTTGCCGTCATATATTCAATGAGATCCATCGTAGTCATATTTTTCAGTTGATAGGAAACAATCCATAGGACAAGCCCAAAATGTTGAAGGGAGAAGAAGGGAACCAAAAGAAAGATAGTTTGAGCATTACTAACGTCTAGGCCGCCGTCAAAGCTTTCGAATTACGTACCAAGTCCAAGGAACAATTGCAAAGTCAATTAGTTGAATTAAAGCAAGAATTGGCCAACTTGAAGGTCCAAAAGTTGCAAAAGCCATCTTTGCCAAGAATCCACATTGTCAGAAAGAACATTGCTAGAGTTTTGACCGTCATCAACTTGAACCAAAGAGAATCTGTCAGAGAATTCTACTCTGGTAAGAAGTACCAACCAAAGGACTTGAGAGCCAAGAAGACCAGAGCCTTGAGAAGAGCATTGACCAAGGAAGAAAAGAACAAGGAAACCGCCAAGGCCAGAAAGCAAAGAATCGCTTACCCACAAAGAAGATTTGCTATCAAGGCTTAAATTTTCTCCTCCGTACAATAGTTAATAAATCTTTGTTAATCGATATGTTGTCAGCGTCCTACTGAGCTGGCAAATGGCTGTAATGATTTTTCTTTTTTGTAGACCCTATACTTTTTGCAGATGTGTTGAAGAACCCCTTCTGTGTGGTATTTGACCTTTGTTGTGGTATTAATTAATTAACATGAGTAGCCAATATTCCAATAAAAGTCATAACCAACTTGAAAAATCTCTAAAATATACAGCAACAAGAAATTTTGTCTATTCAAGGCAACTTTGCAAGTTCTAAATTAATAATATACTCTTCTATGTGACCCATGCAATGCTAGGCTCGAAATATTGACCACTCTCGTTCCCAAGTATAATAATGTGATGGATCATATTCTCATTTCGCTCTATTTCTCTACTATTTCTCTACTATTTCTCTACTATTTCTCTACTATTTCTCTACTACTTTGCTACTACTTTGCTAATACTTTGCTGCTACTTGCTAGTCTAGTTGAATTTCTAGATTTTTCATGTATTTAAGATAAATTAATGTGTTTCTGAAGTTGTAATTCATCATTCATAAATCATTAAATTTGTTCTCGATAATGATGATAGTTTCGCTAGAAAAGACTTTATATCGTTGGTTCCATTTCACAATATAACCTGTTTGACTATACTTTATAGCTAAACTTACTCTGGAAATAATAAACTGGTATGTCGTAAACTACATTGTGGATCTAAATGCTTTTATTGTTCTGTATAAAAACTTTCGATATATCCATTAATGTCCAAGATATGGCTAGTATATTCAATCTTTCATCTCCACATCCTGTTCCTTCAATTTTTCTGCTTTCTTTTCCCTTTTGAAACTCTCGATTTTCTGCTTCAACTCCACATCGTCAACCACATCTTCCAATTTTAATGGCATTCTATTGAACGGATCAGTAGCATCACTCAACAAATGTGCCTTAATAGTAGAACGATCTATACTGATCTTAGAGCCTGGTAAAATGACTGGATCCTCCATGATCGAAAACATTAATGGATCCAAGAATTCATCAGGAACTTCTCCCAATTCCAACTCTTCATCTTCATCGGTTTGTCGTTGTAAATCTGCCTTCTTTGCAAAATCCATCAATGACCGAATAATGGCCGGTTGCACAAAAGTCTTGGTTGATAAAATTCTCTCGGCCTTTTCGAAATAACTTAAAGAAAATGATCTTCCATCACGAGAGACTGCAATCATAAACTTCTCCTGGTTAGATAAGTTATAGTATATTTCACACAAATCGACCAAAGTTCTCTTTGGGCTAAAATCGTATTTTCCTGGATCATCCACTTTCAATGTACTACATTTTGGACCCACCATAACTGACAAATTATAGTCCAACATACCAGCAAGACGATCAACAATTTCCGGCAACACAAAACCTTGAGGAACTTCTTTGGTAAATAATTTGAAAAGTTCCATAGTTTTGTTACTTAATCCCATATACGATTTTGCTTTTCTTTCGGCTGATTCTAAATTTGTGGCTAACTCTTCATCACTTCCAAGCTCATCATTTTTTGGTCCACCATTGGCTCTAATTTTGATTTCTTCCTGGGAATTATGAATTGCATTCAATTCGTTAAATGTTTCATCTAACAAGTACGTAGTATCGTTCAACATTCTGGCAATAAATCTGATGAAAAAATCGGTATTATTCTCAGCATAATTGGTTAATTGATGACGGAAAGTAGGGTTTTTCCATAACTCTTCGATAATTACAGAAATATAGTATCTACTATTGAACTTGTCGTAGAACTGAGAAGAAGCTCCGGTCCTTTCAACCATGACATAAAAGTCCAATAACGAGAATAAGATGTTATCTTGTACCAATTTATTGGAGCTGAAAATTGGTGCAATGAAACCTGGATTTCCGTTAGGTAAAGGCAATGAGCCAATAAACAATACTTCGACCAAGTTTGCCTTCATATGAGGATTACCGATCAATTCTGGACATCTCAACAAAATAATGGCAAATTCAACAAAAAGATTCAACTTGTCATTGTTATAAACCAAGGGACATCCTCTAAAGTTGGTGGAAAATTTACAATAATTGATAATACCTTCCAAAATGAATTCAGGATAATATTTCCATGGGCTTGGGGTTTTAGTCTTCAAAAAATCATGATCATCCAATTGTGATACATTCCCAATTTTAAAGATCGGAATATTCAATTTTTCCTTGGGGTAATTATGGGCTGGATCAATCAATTTGGTGATGAATGTAGTTGATCCAACTACGAAATCAAAGATTTCTTCTTGAACTGACCTGTGGGAGAAAACGGCTTGGATTGAGTGTTTCATTGCACTGAGTGCATTTAAATTTTTATTTAATGCCGGTAATTGGTTCCTGAATAATTGCATCATCATAGGGTTACTGCCAGGAGGTAAACGGTTATTATTGATCATTTCGATTCTTTCTTTGAATTGTTTGATTTGGCTCTTGATTCTATCATAGTGGAGAAAAACTCCTCCCATACCGTAGTGCAAATATGATAAAGACAAGAAGAAACAATGGGAGATGAAATTTGGTTCTCCATCTATGGATGAATTTTCGTCCTTGGACTCTTGAATGGAGGAATTGACTCTGGATTCATCATGGACATCAAGTAAGTTAGACTTTGCAAAATAATCAAAATCAATCTTGTCGACTTTATTAAAAGTTGGATAATCCAAAAAAGGCGAGCTTAATTTGATCAATATTATGGATATATTATACATTAACCCGTCTCCCGGCAATTTTTTCAAATCAGCATGACTACCTCTTCTGAGGTGGCTTAGATTAATTAATTTGGAGAACAAAGATAATAAATCATTTCTGGTTTCACTGGATCCACGAACCAATTTATCCACAATATGGAAAAGACGTTCCAATACATATTTATATTCATTTTGCATGGATTCATAGATTTGGGAAAATTGGGATTTACTTTTCAAGGTGGTATTATCGCCATCGGTGAAATAATACAGACTGGTTTTTTCCGAGAGTGGAGAGTAGCGTAATATTGGGCCCAAAACGGTGTTGTGCTCATATTCAAGAGCATTAGCAGGATTGGGTGGAAAAAAACCCTCGATCTTAGAAAACACTGCGGCCACCGGTTTAATATTCACAAAGATTTCAAAGACGCTGAGATAATTTACAAATATCCGATCATGTAAATTGATTTCAAAGTTTCTTAATTTGGGGAAGAAAATGTTCAATAATTCAACCAAACCATCCTGTTCAATACTATTATGGATTATATCGGTCAAAAATGCTGACAGTTCAGAATATTTATGGATGAAAAATTCGATAGCACTATCGATGCTGTTGTTAACAAACATATCGGGAACTTGAAAGCAGATGAACCCATAGGAGGCAGAAAACTTGATGATCTTGGAGTAAATGGCGGTTTTTTCCTGATAATGGGCACTTTTCACTGGTAATGATCTTTTGGCACTAAAGGTATTATGATAAACGGTGCAAAGATAATCCATAGTAGACGCATGGCCCTTGGGAATACCCACATCCGTCAAGATTTCCATGAAAATGGCCTCAATATGGTCTGCCGATAATGAGGTGCCTCCCTTGACTTCTTCTGCTAATGATTCTAGATGGACCAACTTTGGATCCTGTTTGATGCTGGCCTTGAAAATGTGCTCGATTTCCAGTGGAAGCCACCTGGAAATCTCTTCTTCGACAGAAAGAGCCGTCTTGGCCACTTTGGGAGCTGGTGGTGGTAGAGTTGGAGTTGGAGTTGTGGCTGGTGACTTGGAGTGGTCAGGGGCCGGTTGTTGATGGATTTGGGACTCCAGCTGGGCACCAGAACTGTTTCTGGGCCCAATTGGGTTGGTAGATACCGATTCGGCCCGTTCTGGCACCGGTTCAGGCACCAGTTCTGGGATAGACAGTTGATCTGGGGTCGATACAGGGGCCGAATTAGCGGAACCGGCCAACTTGGCCAACCGTTTTGCTCTGATCTGGAGACTGCGTTAGTGTGCTGCTTGCATTGCATTACTAGTGCATCTGGCAGGACGAATACATACCTCTTCGGCACTCATGATTGATATCAGTGGCAACAAAGTAGCTTACAAACACCAGGGTGAGTGGCAGCCAAAATGGCCACTGGGTCTGGTCACGTGACCTTGTATCACGCGATACCAGGTCGCGTGACTTATCGGAAAATCATCTAGTATCCTAAACGGCGTTAATTACAAAGTTAATTACAAGTATATGTCAAAAATCGGATTTTAACTGCAATTAAACCGTTATAATCCGAACTTATCCCCCGCCCCCGCCCCCCTCATGAATATTATTCCCCAGTCTATAGAGACTGCTCTTTCCAAGCAACACGAGCGATTGTACTTGTTGCACCTTGAGAAAGACTTGATCCGGCTTATCAACACCATTGTTGCCGGTGGGGAAAATCCCCATATGAATATAAAGACCCATTTCTTGAAAAACTCGTACTATCGACTTTTAAGCCATCAATTGTGTCAATATTATAACTTACAACATTGGAACAATAGTGCCAATGAGATAGTGGTGACTCCCATTGAAGACTTTGATTATCAGGTGTTTATGGATTTGGTGGAAGCCAAGGAGTTTGTCAAGGTTTCGGATCGGGTTGGCCAAATACCTCAATGTGCAGATTCCAGTTTGAGTGGTCCTAAAATGATCATTAAAAAGAGCAAGGATCGAAAGCAGGCCGACTCCATGGTGGAGATCAAGGCCGTGGACTCCACTAAGATTGCATCAGACCGTGCTTCCAAGGAAGCATTGTATTTAAAGATCCGAGAAGAGATTTTTGACCAGGAAGATGGCGAAGATGACGGTGAAAAAAGTGAAAAAAGTGAAAAAAGTGAAAATTTCGATACTAGTCAAGACAGCCAGCTTGAAGACGATGGGAGGGCCTCCAAACATGACGAAATACCGCTGGACAAGCCGGTTTATGACAATACATATATGAATGGGCCTCTGTCCAACTTTGTGCTGTATTCTTACCCAGGAACCCCTCCATTGCCCATGCCCATGCAAATGCCCATACTATCTCCTCAACACTACACACCCCCAGGTCCAGGGTACTTTTCCCCCAGCAATATTTCCCCAATACAGCCACAACCAATGGGATTTGCACCCAATTATTTCCCTATACCCCCAATGATGCCCCCACAATATTTTGGTTATGGGTATCATTCACTGCCAACCCCGTACGACAAGGAGACCGAAAGAAGACTCTTGAACAATCCATATATTATTATTCCCGATGATACCAAAAAAAATAGGCTCAAGACAAAAAGACATTATAATAACCACCACAAGCATCACAATAACCATTATCCTCCTGGGTACGGCTACCATAGCCAGCCCAACCTCAGCCAGGTCCACAACAACGCAAGCCCCCCTACAAATACAAACCCTAACCTTCAATTCGACTCCAGTGGGCCCAGTGGGCCCAAGGACAATACCCATAATCATAGATAGATGTACATAACAGGATAACCCTACAGGGCCAGAAAAAGTAACCGGCCCTCCTAATAACCTCAACAGTTCTACCAGACTCGAAAATCTTTCCATACTCTGGTTCCCACTGTCAAATATTTATTCCTCCCTTAGATCTAAAGGTATCATAAGATCTCTAATCACCTTAATCGGTGCACTCAACTGGTATACCCAGGACATAATCATAGCTAGGGGAAATAAGATACAAATTCCATTTTTGCGGCAATTCGAAATTTGCAGCTGGTGGAATCCCAACGTAAAAGCTCGGTGAAATGATAAATAATAGGAAGCTAATACAAAGATTTTAAAAGCATTCCAGTTCAATAAATACATATACACGAAAAGTAAAAGAAAAGCTGGCGAGATACTAATACTTGTCGAACGCATTTTGCAATGCATCTTCCATTCCTATTCGAATACAAATACACTGAAGTAAAAGGTTTTGTCATAGTTAGATGTCCAAAGATATTTGAGGAAGGATAGATTTTGATTAAACAATTGTCTAACGTAGTTATTGTATATCTTTTGTTATTTTCTTGCAACTTGGGGTTATTCATTTTGCGTTCAATAAATCTACAGTTGTTGCAAAAAATTAACATATGTTCTTTTGAAACGATTTTAAAAATATTTGCTTACCTAAATATCACATACAGCAATTCAAAGTGGAATTACTGAATAAATTTTTGGCTTCTTTTAGATTCTAGGAGCTAAGGTATCTTTTCAACTTGTCAAACCCTTCTTTGGATTTCCAATTATCGTTCGCCATTTTATCGAAAAAGTAATAGACAGCACTTGGGGTGGTTATCTGCATAGACTTGTGAGTAAATACTCCACATATCAAAGGTACAGTTTTTTTGTCCTGCGATAATTCCAGATTATCATACAATCTGATGAAGGTTCTTAGGTCAAGTTCAATCAAGATAGTAAAAATATAGCTAGACAAGACGGCAAATCGGGACTTAGTATTTACCATGTAACTCAAAATTTGTTTCTTGTCACAACGAAAGTTTTCATCACGCAAGAAGAACGCGCTTAGGTCCTTATAGTTCCAAGGTGTATCACCGAAGCTAATACGATTCGTTGGCTTCGTCTCGAATATACCAAAGATGCTCCCGAACTTTGTAAAAGAAGCATCTGTCCAATAAAAATTAGAGCTATTCTTCACGAGATATTTGAAAAAAAGACCATGACTGGAATTTTCGAAGTGGCGATAAAAATTTGACAGGTGAAAAATTAGATTCTTCAAAAGACTATAACTTTCTTTTTCTTCTTTAAATGAAGCGTCAGTACCTCCATCAGTCATGGTAAAAAATAAACAAAATGCCAAAAACTTTTCTTCGTACCTTAATTTTATTCTGGTAATAAAATTTTTAATTTGATTTTCATCATAGATTCGTCCAAGATCATTCGTTGCATAATATGGTTGACCATGGAGATTTTGGTTAAGAATTATCTGAGCCACAACACAGTTTGATTCGTGGAGAAGTGGAAGCAAAAAGCTTAAATGACTCATCTGGTATAATCGAATTTAAGTTAAACAAAATATCCAGCACAGATTATTCAACGACTGACTTTCGATGAGACATTGTACCCAAGTATGAGTTAGATAAAAAAAAGGTATGATTTTATACCTAAGTTGCAAGATAAAATTAATGCCTAATTGCACAATTTATACTTGCTATGGATTCTACTATCTCTTCTAAAGTTTCTACATCAACATAGTTGCTTGCATTTTTTTGGAGCATTAGGGCCTGTTGGAACATTAACCAGCGGTGCACGTGACTAATGCTGATAAGCAGCAACACACATTAACATGGGACAAATTGATCAAAGTTGATTAAATATATGAATATTTATCCCAAAACGTAGAGCTTTTATTATGAAAAATACTATCGATATACTTGGTAGGTTAATTTATGACTATACAGGACCAAAAGTTAGACACGAAATTTGGAACATTGGACCATTATTATAATAGTTTACACCTAAGTATAATTATATAACTATTTTTGGTGCAATGAATATACCATTTTATTATTGTACCAATACTTTAATAACATATACTTCAATATACAATTAAAGTGCCCGAATCTAATTTATTCGTGAGTAATATAGGTTTTCTTTGCAAAAGTAATCGAGACGGGTCTCCAATTGAATGTAAAAATATCAGTTAAACTAGTCTTGGCCATTGGCTTCATTTTTTATGTGTTTTTCCGAAGAATGATCTATTCTTATTCTTTGTAACTACTAAATTTGATCCACAGGCTCTGATTTATCTCATATTTAACACAATATGGGAAATAGAATATCCAAATCAATATCAACAGGCTATTCATGCCAACCGTATATCAATTTTCCAATTGGTTATAAATGGCAGCGAGGGCCTAGTAGCCCTCTAAAACTGGCTGCTTCAGCAAACGAAGGAGCTGCAAGTATTCGATATATAGGTGTGTAATTATAATTTTATTATTCATATAGAATGGAGATAATTTCAAATAAATCGCCCACTCTCTGGTGATTACCCAATCTTTCTGGATAAAATACACCGATGGATAGTTTGCCTTGTTACAAAGATGGATATTTTATAATTAAATAAGGCACTGAGAATGAAAAATATTCTTAGTTGAGTACGATTATACATTTACGTTGGATAAATATATTTATCACAGGTGGGGCTTTATATTTATTAAATTTTATAACCCCAATTGAACAAATATTTTAAAAATATCTTCCCCCCGACTTCTGGTCTAGGGAGATCTATATTAGCGTCTTTTCTATCTTCTGATACATTGGAACACCGTCCAATTTGTCCTGAGGAGCTTTGACCATCTAGACATATTTAGACAGAGTTCTCGTGATTATTTGATGTCACGGTGACGGTGGGGTGTTATTTAATTAGATCCAAGAATATTAATGATCATCAAGTATCTGAAATAAATAATTTAATCTAATAGTACATTTATATATTCGTATTCTCTCAGCTTATATACTTACATACTTAAACATAACTATATAATTATTACAAGGTAGGAGAACAAGTTGTATAGTTAAAGTAGTCAATAGTCTAATAGTCTATGTACAATATGTATACACCATCCCAATCTGTTCTGTGGAAACTGCAAGTACCGTGCTATAGAAACTGTAATTATTATGACGGTGCCGATCAGTGGGTACCAGCCCCAACTGCCATGTCCTCGGCCCATGTACCATGCCACCCAAAGCGCCAAATTTGGGTCAAAAAATAGTCCACGTGACACACCCAACGGGGCCACAGCCTGACCCTACTGAAGGTAAACCTCGTTGTATTCCCACACTGCCCCATACCCGAGTTGGGCGTGTCACAGGTGCCTCAGCAGTGTCGCTAACCTCGCTCGTCTCTCAGTGCGGACGACGCCGCAATCTCCTCACTACACACCACGCGCCTCGCTGCCATCCCCACTCCCCCTCGCTATTTTCCCGCTAGCCTCCTCGCTACGCCTTCGTCTTCCTCGCTACGCGACATGCCGCCCTCGCTACGCCCACAGTCGGGTCGTGCGGCCCGTCTAACCTATAATCACTTCATGACAACATTCCTTATTGCCATCAACCATGTCAAACGCTGAAGACGACTTAGTGCCCGAAGAAGTGGAAGGATACCACGTGGGAGAAAAGAAAACCATCCAAGAATACACTAAATTGGATGCTGAGGACGAAAGTTTGGCCAAGTGGAAGGCATCTTTGGGGTTGTCTGACGACACCAACGCTTACCCAGTTAAGGCTGGTGACAAAAGAAAGGTGGTAGTGGTTGAATTGGGGTTGGAGTTTCCAGACCAGCCGGCATTGAAGCCCATTGTCATCAATCTTGAGGATGCCCAGGGTAATACCATTGCCAACAAGGAGATCAAGTTTTCCATCAAGGAAAAGTCCATTTATCAATTGGTGGTCCGGTTCAGAGTGCAACACGAAATCATTACCGGGTTGAAATACTTGCACTCGGTGAAAAAATCGGGGATAAGAGTGGAAAAGATCGAAGAACCTTTGGGTTCTTACGCTCCAAACACCAAGGATAAGCCTTATTACGAGAGAAAGTTCCAAGAAGTCGAAGCTCCTTCGGGATTATTGGCCAGAGGAAACTATTCTGCCGTTTCCAAGTTTGTGGACGACGACAAAAACATTCATTTGACTGTTCCATGGTCCTTTACCATCACCAAATAATCCAGCAACACAAATGGTGCTGTGCGGGTTTGATGGCTGAAAAATGGTAATGTACCTGGTTACTTACCTAGTATATGAATAAATGAGTAGAATGACATTGGTTACGTAAGCTAGAATCCTTCAACCTCGGGCCCACCCTCAATATTAATGAAACCTCTGCAAAAAATCCCCACCAGACGTCCCACAATTGCCCAGGAATTATGTAGATCAATTGGGGTTTTATTCTCTCAAAAAAAAATTGGGACAATATCTCTGAAATCCGCCAACACGATGTTTTTAGGTGTTCAATTATTGAAACCAAGTATTGTAACTGTTTATCTTTTTTTATAATCCAAAGCTAGATGTTTGAAGCAAAATATTCATGTAGCAAGAAACAAAGGTATTCATTGACAAACGTCATGGTATTTAAATGTTGGTGGAATTTGGCACTTGCAGAATATTATTATTCTTTGCCAATTGAGAACAACTCAAATTGTGTTAATTTACCATCATAGTAAAGAATTCAATCTACTGAAGAATAATGTGCTTGAACTATAAAAGTCCACACTGCTTTGAAATATATGGAAATGTCTGAATATAAAAAGTATAGTAAAGAATTATAAAGAATAATTAAACTGTTGCTCTAAAAGGCTCAATCGCCACTTCACACCCAATGAAACAACACTTCTACTTCTACATTTCTACGTTTGTATAGTTCTGCTCTACTTTAATTCATCGGGACGTAATATCAAATACTTTACAATAATGGCCATCTTTTTATAATCTAACATGAATTTGAATAACCCCCCTAAGACATATTTTTCGATTAACTTTGGAGGATTTTTATTGTCATTTTACAAAGAAACAATTTACCCCTGGTCGTGATTTTTATGCTAGAACAATCTTATGGATTGCCGTCTAACTATAGATCGGAATAAATAGGGTTAATTATTTGATGGACTTAGTTATTATTTATCATGCTTAAATATTACTTTTATATAACGTCTACCGCTAGCCTTAGTAAACTACTTTAAGTTCAACGGAACTCATAATGCCACTATTATGTACTGCTAATTGTTTTTTTTTATTTTATAATCATAAGTAGTATCAATAAATACAACTTTGTTTGTTATACTTTCTATTAACTATTAAATACTCATTCTTGTACTCGCTCTAAATAAAAGATTGATATATTAATCACAATACCATCTTCTAGTAAACCAATACAATCTTTTGAATAAACCTTGTCTCTATTGATTTGTTAGACAATATGAAAATTTATGATCTTAGGATCTTTTAATTGATTAATTATTATCATATAGTTCATCGAAATGTTGGTGCCTATCAAAAGCTTGGATTATTTAGTCATTGTTATCTATTGTTTTCCCGCCTTTCACTCTGATTTTCGTCCTCACTTCTTCCTATTGGGTATGTAAGTGGGGGCCCGTTTCACCAATGAAATAATGCTCTTGCTTATAGTTTGCAGAGTACCTTGTGGTGCGTGTAGGGCTCCGATAGGCCTCTGTGTTATAGTTCTTCCCGCTAACTTGTTGGGAACATACTGAGGAGCCTTCAGTAGAGGTTTCTGTTGAACCAGCACAGTAACCTCTTTCTGGAGCCTAGGGGCTTTGAAACCTTTTCTATGAGGAAGTGGTCTCTTTTTATCAGTGGGAATATCCACATTTTTGGCACTGATGAATCCCAATCCATTGCTTGAGGATGGCTTGGTTTCAAAAACCATCTCGTAGTCTTGTCCCTTTAAATAGGATTGAAGACGTCCCTGGTACAACCTGGAAAAATTATCAAGGTTAAAGTCTTTCATAGGACTTCCACAACCTAGCAATTTATATAATTGACCAAGGGTGTCTCGATTGTTGAAAGCTTCTTGGTAAGAGGTCATGATTTTGGTCTGTTTCAGGATAAACCGCGAAACCGATAAAATGGGTCTCCTACCCCAATTCCCACTGGGGTTTTTTTCGGTATATGAAGATATATATAATAACGTCTTTGCTCGTGTTGTTGCAACATAAAAACACCTGCGTTCTTCATTGACTGCATCTTCACCTCCACTATCTAGGGCAAACTTAGCAGGTAATAAATTTTCAGATAAACCTGGTACAAAAACCACGGGCCACTCCAACCCTTTGGAACCATGGATAGTAGAGATTGATACTCTT
Organism: Suhomyces bribrorum; assembly: GCA_030561385.1. Classification (NCBI taxonomy): domain Eukaryota; kingdom Fungi; phylum Ascomycota; class Pichiomycetes; order Serinales; family Debaryomycetaceae; genus Suhomyces; species Suhomyces bribrorum. Next base: position 107,306 of record JAKTXG010000033.1, on the reverse strand, counting down.
CCCTTTTTTTCCTCGTCCGGATTCACAATATTAGAGTCTGTCTCATACAATCCTACCGAATGAATGAATTTGGCTAGAAAACTGCGTCCATCGGGTGCCAAATCTTCCTCTTTTCCACCAATAAATAATGGAAGCAGTTCGTCCTGAGGAGTGAATTCGCATAATTGGCTCTGAACCTCGGTGATATTAGCTTCTGCATTGTCATCTCCCTGGTACTCCTTTTTTAGTCCCGACTCTGTGTAGACAAACATGAAAAACTCGGTTAAAATGCCAGCTTTTTCGTTAGAAGAAAAAGAATTCGTGTTCTGCGCTATCTTGGTTCTAGCATCTTGTATAAATTTTAAATATTGCAAGATGGAGTGTTTGTTTTTGGGGCCAATTTTTGATGGTTCCAAGTCCTGTAATGCTTCAATCACCAGTTGGTCAGTGATTTGGGCTTTTTCAAGATGATTATCGATAATTTTCAATGTTTTTTCGCCAATTCCTCGCTTGGGAAGATTTATGGTCCTCAAAACTGCCATCCGGTCGTTGTCATGGGCACATACTCTCAAATAATCCATGATAGCCAACACCTCTTTGCGTTCCCAAAATGCTTTTCCTCGTACCATAAAGTAAGGAATTCTTTTCTTGACAAACTCATTCTCCAAAACTCGGGTCTGATATGCTGTTCTTACCAAAATGGCTACATCCTTATAGTTCAATGGAGACTCTGGTAACTTGACCAAATGCTCGATTTGATATGCAATCCACCGGGCCTCTTCTTCGCCCGAGGTAAGATTGGCATATACTGGCTTGTAGCTGGCCTGGTGCTGCGACTGTAAAGATTTCAAGACCCGGTTGTTCTGTTGTCTCATGATGGTTTCCGAGAAGTTTAGTATATCGGAGGTGGACCTATAGTTCTGATTTAAGGTGATAATGGAACAATGGGGATAATGAGCCTTCATCTTCTCGAAGTTGATCGACTGGGCATCTCTAAACGCGTAGATGCTTTGGTCAGGGTCTCCTACAATGGTGACATTATTTTGCAACTTGGAATCGGTGGGATGGCCCTTGGCAAACTGATACATCAATTTAAGCTGGATATCGTTGGTATCTTGAAACTCATCCACTAGTGTGTGCTGAACGAAGTTAAGCACGGGGTATTTGGACACGAGGAGGTGGCAGTAGAGTAGGCAATCGTCGAAATCTAGGAGCTTTTCGGTGGTCAATTTGTGATGATACTTGGAGTAAATGAACGAAAGAAACCGGTTGGAGCTGGCACTGGCAGAATACTGGTGTGCCTCGATCCCTGACGACTTTAGCTTGGATATTCGTTGTCTGATCCGCTTGGGATCATACCCATTATGCTTTTTGTCGGAATCATTAACAAACTCCTTGGTCTCTTCTTCCTTGAGGCTCGAAACAAGATCCAACTCCTCCCCCGTAAGCCCCATAAGCACCTCCTTCAATATCTGGCTGCTATCACGTTCGTCGGCGATGTGGTACTCGTTTAGCCCAAGTTTATTGCCATATATCTTGATGATCCGGAAACAAATTCTGTGAAAAGTCCCGATAAGAAGCTTGGAAACGTCAATTTCTGTGCCACTAAGGGTCGTGGCTAACCGTTCCGTCATTTCGTTGGCCGCCTTCTTGGTGAACGTCGTCACAATGATGTTTTGGGGTGGGATCTGTTCTTGGAGTAAGAGGTAGGCGACGCGTGAAACAAGCACCTTTGTCTTGCCAGTGCCGGGCCCGGCGATGATCTGGAGCTGCCCATGGCTCGGCGACACCACCGCCCTTCGCTGCTGCTCGTTCAAACCGGCCACAACCGCATCAGGGACCATTTTGGAGGTTGTTTTGGTGGGGGGGTTCCCCAATATGATAGGACATCGAGTCACGTGCGTGGCCATGTGCAGTTGTGTCACCTGTTTCAGCACGTTCTTGCACGTGCAGAAGCACGTGAACAGTATATATAGGGCCCCACCACTACTACTACTAATACACTCCCCTATGCTTCTACATCTTCTATTGTTCCCGGTGGTGTGGGGCTACGCCAACTGGCCGTACCTCAGCCAGCAGCTAGCCATCGCCACGCGGTCGCAGCGGGACCTCGCTGGCGATATCCCCATCAACCAGCTCAGCACCGTGGGACTCTCCCTAAACACATTGGTATTCGATAAACGAGGTTATACCCTTGATGCTATCGACGAAGTATCGTCGATGTTGGACGTGGGGGTCGAGACCTTCATGGTGGACTTGTATTGGAACAAGGCCACTGGCAAATGGCAGATGTGCCCTGCTCCTTTTCCCACAAATGCTACGGGAGATTTGACGCCCAAAGAGCTTCTGTGGAATGGCAAACGATACATTTGTGGGGCCCAGTTGACACTAGACCTGATTCTCCGTGTGGTCAATACGTTTATTTTGTCGACCAACTCCAACTTGAATGCCAATTACCTCCAGTTGCTTCTTAATCTCAAAAGTATCCAGTTTACTAGGAACACCACGTCGGTGTACGCCACAGAATCGCCCGATTTCATGGGCATGGGCAACTCGACACTCCATGATTCGGTGGCGTCTCTCGGCTCGTATATTTTCACGCCGGGCGATGTTGATAATTACAGAAACATCACCTCGTCTCAAGCATCCAGCTCGGCTTTTGGCAATAACACTGCAGATAGATTGCCGCCGTTAAACTCGTTTTTGCTCAACGACTACCGTAGAATGTTGGTCAGTGTTGTATCGCAAGACTTGAACTCCTCCACCTATAACATCACCAAAGAAGACCGACAAAGAATGTTTTTCCCGTCCACTTTGTCGACCAACTTCCAAACCAGCGGCAACTCCAGCTTCTATTCCGAATGTATGGACTTGGTTCTGGGAAACGGGTCTTTGGCGATTTACAGAAACGTAACCTCGGACCCTCAGTTCAAATTCATCATGGACGATGCAAAAACTCCCTTTTCCAACGATGCCTACCAAAATTATATCATGTGTGGGTATTCGCCCATCCTCAATTCGTCCGAGTACGTTTTCCAGAATTTTTCATCCAAAACTAATACTTCTGTAGGGCCCATCTGGGATAATTTCCTCCCGGTATCATTCTGGGCATGGGCAAAGGGCCAACCTGCTTATGGCAACAATAACAGTTCGGGTACTCTTTCAGAGGGGGCTGAGTCCAGTGGAAGCAGCAGTTCCAATAGTCTGTTGAAAAGTCGGTGCGCTGCCATGTATCCCGACGGATTTCAATTATCCAACTGTTATAACACCTACCATTACGCTTGCCGGAACCTTAGTAATCCGTACGACTGGAAAATACCAAGGGAAGACAAGCAGGCGTATTTCGAGGCTTATAGGCTGGGCAATTGTCCCCCTGGATATATGTTTGCCGCACCCCGACTGAGCATAGAAGCAATCGCTCTCAAGGCTCAGATCAATGAGCATGAACTACTATATCCTGTATGGGTGGACTTGAATGATATTACGGTCACCGACTGTTTTGTCACCGGAGGTCCTTATGCCCAATGCCCTTATCAACAAACAGTCACTCGATCCGAATTGGTGGGGTTGATTGCTCCTGCATTTGTAGTAGCATTGATTTTGGTCATCTTGATCATCTTAGAGAAGTTGTTGCGGGTTACGCCCATACATGCCAACCGGAGACGGCACTGGAAAAGAATCACTAACGAATATAACGAAAAGCATGAATACGATGGTGTTCCTTCATAGATTTCATAATAATATTTATTTATTAACCAAAAGAATAGCTGGTTATCCACTAAATTAATAGTTCCATCAATATTACATAAGATAGGGCCGGATTGGTTTTAAAATCGTAGTCTCCACTAGAATTGATTATTTATACGGTTAATGGTTTCTTTGGTGTTCAATAATTCAACGCTCTTCAATTGCACGTTTACCTCTTTTAGAGTTTTGGTTGGTCAACATATGAAGCTTGACTCGTTGATTTAGGGCAAGTGTATTATTGTATATTTGTTGGCATATAAGCTGTATTTTCTTGAGTGTTCATCGGGTTCAATTTGGTCAGGAAAGTATTATTTCTATTGGTTTTATTGATTAATAATATTGGTGTTGGTTATTTTAGTTATTGGTGGTATGGTTAGTAATTTGTTGTATAAGTTAGTTATTAATTGTATAAATTAGTTATTAGTTGAATGAGTGGTAATTAATTGTATAATTTAGTAATTATTCTAGTCATTTTTTCAGTTGTACTAGTCAATTATTCATCCTGATGCTTCAGTATATTTTGAATATTTGTAGAGAAACTTCTGTAACTTTTAGCATCATAATGAACTTTTATTATAAAAACCGTCAACAGATTAATTTAGCTATTTGATAATTTTAGATTGTTAACTTTGTGGATTATTTATGGGCTGTGGGTGGCCATTTGGCCTCACTGGTGCTATTGTTGAAGAACTGAAAATTACATATCTTAGGTATTTCGCGACATACAAATGACACGTTCACGACACATTTTCGACACCATTTCAACACCACCAATCACTCCTTTATGAACAAGAAAATAACTCCGTTTTAGGTCCTAATGCCATTAATCCTTCATAAAGCTCATTATGGCAAATTCGCCATGATTCTGCCACTATATAAAATTATCATAATATTCACAATTTATATAATTTTGCATATCAGCCAGTATTTCACACTAACCTACGAAAACCTCTCCTAAAAATTGGAAAATTTGCACACAGCACGAACCACCGTCTTAACAGCAGGTACTTTACCCCAAGTATCTACACGGTCCAAGGTCCAAGGTCCACGGGCCACTCGTAGTTAAGGGACCTAGGACCCCCAGGGCCAAAAATGTCGCGCGACATTGCCCATGTCGTATCCCCAGAGGCAAAATTAAATCCCCAGCGGCAACCACCCTTTCCAACACCAATCATGAGTGATCAGAACTGGAAGAACTTATCCAACGAGCTCAGACGCAGAGCATCCCAAGCACGGAACTCCGGCAGGTCGTCGGCCCCGAAATCGCCCTTTGGTGTGTTCTCCGGTATCGGAGGATTGTTGATTTTGGGAGGAGTTTCAGTGTTGGCCCAAAATGCCTTGTTCAACGTCGATGGTGGTCAAAGAGGAATCATCTATTCGCGTCTCCACGGAGTCCAGCCCCAAATATACCCAGAAGGAACGCATTTTGTGATTCCATGGTTCCAAAGACCAATTGTGTATGATGTTCGGGCCAAACCTAGAAACGTTGCTTCTTTGACAGGGACCAAGGACTTGCAAATGGTGAATATCACTTGTAGAGTGTTGTTCAAGCCGGAGGTGGCCCAATTGCCTACTATATATAGGACTTTGGGGACCGACTATGATGAAAAAGTGTTGCCATCGATCGTGAACGAGGTGTTGAAATCGGTGGTGGCTCAATTCAATGCTTCACAGTTGATTACTCAGAGAGAAAAGGTTTCACGTCTTGTCAAGGAGAACTTGGTTCGCCGTGCCAGCAAATTCAATATCCAGTTGGACGATGTGTCGTTGACATTCATGACGTTCTCCCCCGAATTCAGCGCTGCTGTTGAAGCCAAGCAGATTGCGCAACAAGATGCCCAGAGGGCCGCGTTCATTGTCGACAAGGCGATCCAAGAAAAGCAGCAGTTAGTGGTCAAGGCTTCTGGTGAGGCCAAGTCGGCGGAATTGGTGGGTGAGGCCATCAAAAAGTCCAAGGATTACGTGGAATTGAAGAGATTGGACACTGCCAGAGAAATCGCCACCATTTTGGCCAACTCTCCAAACAGAATCTTGTTGGATAACGACACGTTGTTGTTGAACACGGTAGCCGACGGACGGAAGTAAAGAGTCGATTGTAAATAGAACCCAAATTAACATGCAAAAAGTCAAAGTCAAAGTCAAAGTCTAAGTCAAAACGTAACTATATATATTAAAACTAAAAACACACATACAAAGAATGATGGGGATTTTGAGGACCATCCGGTGATCTATCAAATGATCCATCGCATCAATATTGGCGGTGGGGTGTCTCTAGAAGATGGAGTTGACCAAGTCGCCTCCTAAAGTGGCACCAGCACCGAAAATGGCGGCGTTTCCAAACTTGCTACCAAACTTCTTGAGGTGGGATTCTTGCTGGGGAGGCGCCTCGGCCACGTACTGCTGCTGGGGCTGGGGCTGGGGCTGGAGCTGCTGCTGAGGAGGAGGGTTTTGGTAGTAGTTGGTGGAGGGCGGAGGAAACTGGGCGTAGCCGCCGTACGAGGGCTGTTGTTGCAAGGGAGGAGGGTTATACTGTTGAGGCGAAGGTTGGTAGCCAGGTTGTGGCGAAGGGGCATAGGAGGCCTTTTCCTCGGCGGCAGGAGCGCTGATGGCAGCACGGACCGGCTGGGACGACAGAAACTCTTGTTCTGAGATCACCGACACATAGTTGGAGGGGAACACCCCCGGCTTCTCGGGACTGCTGCCCTTCTTGTACCCTTTCCACCAGTCTTCCGACAAGTGCTCGATCACGGCAACCTTGTCGCCCTTGGACAAGCCGATATCGCCCGGTTCGGAAGACGTATAGTCATACAACGCCCTACAGTACCCCAAAGGTTTAGGAGTAAACGACCGAGGAGGCTCACTGGGAGGCGCCACGTTGTTGGTGATGGACGTCTTGGCAAACGAGTCAGCCAATTTGTCGGTGGAGGGCGGAGCAGACGTAGGCGCCGAGTAGCTGGGAACAGGATCAGAAACCCCCAACTTTTCAACTCCCCATGGCGCCATGTCTTTTTGGTACTTTGGAGGAAGCGAATCCAAAAGCTTCTGGTACAATCCATCGGTGATGACCTCGGAGTCGTGGAGGAACTCCAACTCTGTTCTGATGGTGGTCAATGAACGGTTAATTAAAGGGCCCGACATTGAGAAAAGGAATGGAGTGTGAAAGACGGTTGGGGTTTTAGTAGGGGCAGATCGTCTCCTTGATATAGTTGGTAGTAGATCACGTTTTCTGCAGCTGCGAAAGGGGGCACTGCTGATGGGACGAAAATCGTAGGCAAGAACAACCAAAGAGGGATGGGAGCGATGGGGAGCGATGGGAGTGATGGGAACGATAGGGGATATAGTTGTGGCGAGTGAGCTGAAGATATCTGCGCTATGTACAAGTATGGCAGATGGTGTTACGTAGGTGGTATATTGAGTAGGGTATATAGGGGGGGCGGTATATAGGGGGCGGTATATAGAGGGTAGCCTGTTGGCTATGGTGGGTTATACCTGGTTGAGGGCTATAAATATAATTTGTATTAAGCCCAATGCACCTATAATGTCTCACTGACAGGCCGCAGATGCCTAAATAGGACACAGGTTGCGCGCACTACAGGCCAGCTTATAGTGGTCGCCAGTGGATCACCGAAAATGCCAAATTGCACCCAAATTGCACCCAAATTCACTGGACCACACTGGGACCACACTGGAACCACACTGGAACCACACTGAGAGACTCGCTGGCCAATTGCATAGTGGCAGCACCTGGCTGGCCCGTGGTGGCTTACCTGAGACAAGGCCCTCTGTTGGGCACTCCTTCGTATAGAGCAATAAGGGGGCTGCCATAATTACCTGTTACAGTAGTAACAGACATACAACTAAGCTCATGTGATACTGTCCATGGCTTATAAATGCGAACAGTATTATCGTTGGCTGCAACACACACTGACGTGGAGTCGGGGCTAACGGTGGTGCTCAAGATCCGGAGATTGGGCATCGTAGCCACCACCTGCTGTGGGACCATTGCTGGGTACGAATACACCGAGGCCACTTGGCCCAGGCCACCGCCAAACCCAAAAGTGGCCATGATTTCCTTCTTGTACTTGGACCACATCAACCCCGTGATTTGTGACTCGGTTTGCACCTGGCCGAGAAGGGTTCCAGAGCCACTATGCCAAAACCGGATGGTACGATCTTTACTTCCTCCTCCTGTAGCCAATAGCGAAGTAGACCATGGACAGAACGCTAGGGCCTTGACAGCTGCGTTGTGGGGGAGCACATGCTTGAGCTCTGGCTTCTTAAGATTCTGGATGTCCCAAATCATACAACAATTGTTGTTGCTGCCCACTGCAAGCTGGGTCTCTTCTTGGTTGAGCTCGATTCCTTAAAGGTTAGTAAATTTAGGATAAACCAGAAAAATTAATTTTGTAGATTCTTCCGCAAACTACATACCACATATCTGCTGTTGGATACACCTCAAGGTGGCCCGCCGCTTGATCTTGTCCTTCGAAACTTTAAACACTCCGATGATTCCTTTTTCGTCTCCCACAAAAAAGATATTGGTTCTGGACTTCCATTTGATGCAAAAAACTCCTCCGGTCTTGTTCTCAAAAACATCCAAAACCGTATTTCGGATCTCATCGATAAGAAGGAGCTGGCCTCCCATAACTGCCACAATCACGTACCCACCAGGCCCCACAGAAACCGCAATGATGCTTTTTTGGTTGGCAAACGGAACTGTTTGCACTGTATTATCATGGCCCCACCAGTACATCTTGGTGCCCAACCCAAGGGCTATTCTATTGGTTGAATGTGACCACGACACAAGGTTGCAATAGTAGTCGTTTCGTAGCCCCGGTGCCTGTAATAAGCTCTTGACCATCAAATACTCAGGTGGATTTTCTGGCGGACCGTCCACGGGGATAACTTGTCGTGCAAGTGCATTCATGAAAGGCAGTTGAGGCGAACTTGATACCAACCGGGGGCCAAGGAGGTCAAGCGTTGTGAAATGGGGCCTGTTGTTGGAATTGAAATGAAGCACCCGAGGACTGGCCACCATTCCCAAAGCATCTGCTAAATTCCCTTCACACGGTGGGACTTCCAGGTTTGGCCATGTCTCCTTGAACGGAGAGGTTTGTTTATTAGCTGATTCGGCTCTCATATACAACACATCCGACCTGAGACAGATCTCCGCTTGTAGGGTGCTGTTGGGGTGATTATTGGACATGTTTTCAGCATCACCATCGTTGTTTCGGTACACCAGAGAACACGATGACGTGGGGATAAAGCGACTGGTCATAGCAATAATTATTCTTTGGTTTCCACTGTTCTTTGCAAGGTACTACGGATCACAGTAGCTGTAACTGGCTTGTGTCTGTGGGTGTTACAAATAGGTTTTTGCAGCTATATAGTGCGTCTAGCGAAGAGTAGCCCGATCGGGGCCCCGTTTGTACCGCCAAAACTGGGAAAAATTGGCCAGCTTTCGCTAACATAACTCTGTCCTCCATATTACTCGGCCACGGCTGCTACCTGTCCACCAGCTGGTGGGTGCAAATAGGTTGCAACTGGCCCCATTGGTATATCGATGAGCGCACGACCCAATATCATATGATCGTTTTCACTATGGCCAACCAACCACATTCACTTGTTACCCCATTAGGAGGCTAATCCCAGCTAACAGTGCAACAAGCGGCACAGAATCCATAGTCATGCCACTAATTGCCAATAATTATCGCACATACTTTACTATAAGCTTCCTCAGCACCATTTGCATCGCATTGGTGATTCAGAAGGTCCACAACCGAGTCTCCAAAGTGGTCAATGAACCGTTCATCGACGAGTTCTTCCACATCCGCCAGGGCCAGAAGTACTGCCGTGGAGACTTCTTTGAATGGGACAATAAAATCACCACTCCTCCGGGCCTCTATATCCTTGGATACTTGTATGGTAAGGCGCTGGAATTTATTGGAGCATCTACTTGTGAGCTTCCCAGCACTCTTCGTTCGGTCAATCGAGTGGGAGGAACGTATTTTCTTCCTGGGATCTTGATGGTTCTTCTGTCTTTTGGGGAAAATCACTTTTGGCCTCTGAACATTATTTTTCAACCATTATTGTTTCCCTACTATTTCCTCTTCTACACCGATATTTGGTCCACCATCTTCATCATCTTGTCATTGTTGTTTGTAGTGAACAAGCCAGCAAGACCAATACCAAGTGCCGTTTTTGGATTTTTGAGTTTATGGTTTAGACAGACCAATATTGTATGGCTAGCATTTATAATGTCGGTGATGATCGACAGGAAAATCGATACCCGGAAAAACAAGAACATATCGTTTGGTACCAGAATTGTTAAGTTCCTCAAGACCATGGTTTCCGATTGGGTCCAATTGGTGCCCTTTGTTATTAACTTTGTGTTGTTTGCCATTTTTTTGGTGGTTAACGGAGGCATCACCTTTGGTGATAAGGACAATCATCAGCTTAACCTTCATATAGTCCAAGTGTTCTACTGTTTCACGTTCTTGACGTTTTTCACTTGGCCCGTATGGCTTTCCAAAAAGACCATTAAAAACTATATCCAATTTTTAGTGGGTCCAAGTGGGTTGAACATAGCAATCAATTTAGTTTTGATGTGGGTTATCAAGTACATCGTCGATAATTTCACAGTTGTTCACCCATTCTTGTTGGCTGACAACAGGCACTATACGTTTTATATCTACAAGAGGTTGATTAGCCATCCATACAGCTGGTTTGTCAGTGTTCCATTGTACCATTTTTGTACTTGGAACATAGTCAATACTTTGAGGGGACACAAGAGACTTTCGTTGAGTTCCATCACCATAATCACCTTTATCGGTGCCATTTGTCTTACGGTTATTCCTTCTCCATTGTTTGAACCAAGGTACTATATTGTCCCCATGGTTATCTACCGACTTTTCATCAAACCAGAGAGTAATATCAGACATTATTTGGAATTCGGGTGGTTGAATGGAATCAATTTGGGTTTTATGGCCGTGTTCTTCAAATACGAATTTTCCTGGCCCAACGAGACGGCATTACAAAGAATTATCTGGTGAATAAACTGGTGTTTGATGGTGCATTTTTCTACTGGTCATATAATTATATAAAATCCACCGCCATAGATGTCATTTCTTCGTGCAAAACCCATAAAGGGAGGAGGATGGTTCATAAGTTCAACTTATTGGTCTTGTCAGAAGCGATGTTTGTGTCTATTTCATTCAACACTTCAACGGTCAAGTCGTTGGAAAGAGGACTTTTGACGTTTGTGGTGTGGCTGGTGGATCCCATACTGGAGCGAGAATTAATCGACGCTCTTGCCGGGTTGTCCAAATCGGTATTGTTGGGTTGATTCAACCCGTCGAAATCAGAAATGTTTTTATTTATGAATTCATCAATGGGCCGTGAATTCTTATAGTTTAGCATGAACGTATTCTTTGTCTTTAAATCGACAATAAATTGTTTTGTTTCTTCGTCTAATTGTGCGTTTGATTTCTCAAGGAATGATAACCAATTATTAATACTTCTTCTTTTCAAAATATCCAAATATCCCACCTCGAGTCGAGATTCTTTATCCATATACACCAAATGGCCCTCGTTTCCAACAAACAAGTCGCCATAGTTATTTTTCTTGTTGGTTTTGATGTCCCAATTACCAGTTTCAAGATCGTTTGCAAAAATCAAGAGAAAATCGCCAAAATTATCGGCGATTTTATACTTGGTATCGAATTCTCGACCAAAAAGAATCACTTGGCCCAAATTGCCCGATCCATTAGCTGGAGGACACAAGTCGATTCCTATATAATTACCCACTTCATCAGTAATTAATGGGATCCACATCGGGTGCGCAAATGTCTTCTGGATGGCATCGGGAGGGACCGATCTTTGCAAGGGTATATTGAGATGGGAAGATGGGGCCTGGGAGGCGGTGGAAGAAGAAGAAGATCGAGAAGACCGGGAGAAAGTATCGGCCAAATCAACCGAAGTATTGAAGGAATCATTGTCACTATGACTACCGGAATCATTATTGGTGAACTTTTTGGAGACTGGGGCATTATGGGTATAGCTGGTGGGCAATTTGGCCAACTGGTTGATTCTATGGGACTGTTTAATACTGGTCTCTTCCTCATTAAAGATACGGGCCACTTTTCTCCAGTTTTCAGTCAGAATTACAATCTCGTCCAACGACATCAATTTCAAGCCAAAAACCAACCCTTCTTCACTGGTGGTGGAGGTGGTTCCAAAGTTGGACTGACCATCGGTCATTTTGTAGAATTCCACTACGTCTGGAGGTAGTTTGATATTAAGATCCTTCTGAAAATCGTTCAAATCGGAGCTGGTGCATTTATCTTGGAGAGAACTGTTCAAATCAGGAGCATTTTTGCCGAGCCAGTTCTTGATGTGTCTCCAGGCCAATTTGACCTCGTGAACGCCACTTTCGGTGGGAGTATCTGTGGATTGGCCACTTATAAAGTCTGAGGTTGAGTCATTATGGTGAGAAAAAAGTGGTTTTGCTTCCTCGGGTTTATTGACTCGGTTGAACGACTTGGTGGAGTCGAACTCCGAGTACTGGTCGTTGGTGCTGATGGAATATAGGAACTCCTGGAATTTCTGTGTCAATGTCATTATGGTGGGGGATCCAAACGGTCAAGTGTGGGGGATCCAACGGCTACTGCGAAGATTGGGAGATGAACGAGCGTAAAGAACGGTGGGGGAAAGCTGAGTGGGGGAGCTGGGGTCTCGGAGGATGTAGCTAGTTGTGGAACTGGTAGAAAGGAGGATGAGATGGGATGTTGATGGATGTTTATTGATGTTATGACAAGCCCGTGATCTGGGGCCCGTGACACAACGTGTATGGGGTTGACGCGTTATGTATGCACAATGCGCGTGGCCGCTTTAGGCGATAAACTATAACAATCTACACTACTAGTAGCAAACCACCGACAAGTGAAGAGCTAATCTCCATGGTCGCCCGGCATTGTTGGATGGACTGCAAACACGAGGCGTGTTTTTCTACCTTTGCCAAATTTTTTTTTTTTTGGCAAAAATATAGCCAGAATCGTAAATATGGTAAATAAGGTTAGACAGTCAAATGACACCACTGTCAACAGGTTCGGCCACAGAATCGCTTGATTCGAGCCGAGTCGTCATGGACTTACTAGGCAGATTGGCACAATTAGGGGCCCTGGTGTGGCACATCAACCATAGTCAGGGTCACATGCATGGACCACAGTAGCTTGACAAGATTTGTGGAGTATTCAATGAATACGAGGCAAGAAGCCTATATATTGTTCGATTTATTCCATCTTGCATTTTGGGTTAACATTGTACGCTCTGCTTAATTATGTAGTTGAAGACAGAAGGTAATACCGATTATTGTTCATGATAATACAGATTTTTGTGGGAGTTCTCTTCAGAATCTTCAATAATTTCTTTATAAATGAAAAGAAAACACTCAGGAATTCCGAACTTATCATGGGTCATATAGCAGAACAATCTTTCAGCTGGATCATCCACTAGATTGTTTTGGGCTTCATTTAGAATCAGACTCTGTAACAAAGGATACCGCTTTAAGCAATTTTTGAAATATTCCCCGTATACTTTTGCTAAGGAGATCCCGCCTGTTGACCAGTGGAAACAGAATTATCAGGTTACGGGCAATGCCACCAGAAAACCATTGAGTTGAGAAATGGCATAGGATGCAAGTGTCAATTTTGCATTAATTGTGCATGGTGCAGATTTTTCAATTTGACACAATCTAATTTTCTACATGGGCCCTACAGCCATCGCTAGGCACCTGTGTCAACTACAGTTGTACCCCGGGCATGAAGTGCAAATACTATCACGAAGCAAGTGCACGAAAATCCGGGTTTCACTCTGGGAACAGCCAGTAAAACAAAAACACCTAAAACAAAACCGAGAAAAAGAACTAGTGGAACGAGCAAGCTCGGTAATTCTCGAAACATTGGCGATATCTACCCGCTAACAACGACCTCAGAACGAGGCCTCTGCTTACGGACCGATTGCTCGACGACACCACCAACTAGGGTTTTGATTTTGGGCCACAATCCGTGGTAATCAAATTGGAGAGAAAAAATTGGGATATAAATTTTCAAAGCCTTTTATAGCACCGGGGCGGGTAACCCCAGCACCACCATAGTGTAAGACAGGGTTCTACAAGATGGCTTAAAGACTACTAGGCCGGTACGTAGGCGAGTCATATAGCACAAGTTGTGTTGTTGTAGGCGAATTTGGGGGTTATAAAGTAGACATGGACAAATATCAGAGTGAAAAATCACTTTAAAAACGCCTAGTTAAGTCTCCTAGATTGAGATTTACAGGTTGGAGCCCTAGAAACTTACAAGTTTGCAGACCCTCATTAAGTAAGGGCAGGTCGGACAAAAAAAATTATAGATATGGTTTATATTAACATAGAAAAGCCCCAAAGACGTGGTGATACGTATGTGATATTCGGATTGATAATGATATTTTTGATACAAAATATTAAATATTACAATTACCAGGTGGAAGCAACAGCGTCTTCAACGGCTGGAGCAGCATCAGCAGCCCAGTCAACTTCTTCGGTTTCACCGGTCCATTCAGCCTCAGCTTCAGCAACAGGGGCTTCGGTTTCTTCGACAGCCTTACCTTCTTCGGTGGAGTTTTGTTCAATCTCTTCTGGGTCTCTGTAGAAGTATAAATCTGGCATGACAGACCATTCGGTGGTTCTGTCAGGAATGATACCTCTCAATCTCAAGACTTCTCTGGCAATCAACCACCAGATCAAACCAATGGAGTGCTTACCCTTGTTATTACATGGAATGGCGACATCGACGTATTCGGATGGAGAGTCCATGTCGGTCAAAGCAATGACGGGAATGTTGACGTAGGAGGATTCCTTGATGGCTTGGGCATCGGTTCTTGGGTCGGTGACAACAACCAATCTTGGTTCCTTGAAAGAACGGGTGATATAGTTAGTGAAGTTACCTGGGGTGAATCTACCAGCAATTGGGGTAGCACCAGTGTGGGAGGCAAACTTTAAAACGGCTCTTTGTCCGAAGGTTCTGGAAGAACAGACAGCAACATCGCTGGCGTTTGGAACAGCAGCAATGATTCTGGCAGCCAAAACAATCTTTTCCCAAGTCTTACCAATGTTGATAACATTGACACCATCTGGTCTGGTCTTGTAAACGTATGGCTTGTTGTGAACCTAGTTTCGGTTAGTATCGTGCTTTTTTTTTTTCTTTTTGGGCATGGATTTTTCACTCTTGTTTGAATGTGCCTTTTAAATCGCTGGTTTTCGATCAAGGCCACCATTTTTCACCACGGTTTTTTACTTACTTGAACGTTCTTAGAACCTAAGTGGACGTTGGCAGCTAACAATAACTTAGCATCCTCGGCAGTCAAGTCAAATGAAGCAGGTAAAGACATCTTGATTGTATTCTCCTTATGTTAAACTTCTAAGATGAAAGAAACTTGGAAACGTGAAAGATTTTTAGGAGTCAGAAAAAAATTCACTGCGAGTGTAGATGAAAATTTTTTGGTGTATAGTGGAGATGGTGGTAGCGGGTGCGAATGCACCCATACTGCAATAGTGAATACTAGAATTGGGACTTGCGCCTGCACATACCGAACCACTAGGGCTGGCGCCCTGAGGCTGCTGAGGGCACGTGAGGACGCACCCTGCACCTACTAGTTATCGATTCCATCTACGCGCAGTGTGACGTAGTTAGCCGATAACAGCGATCTGGGACTTCGGTGTAATTACGCCGGGGTCTGACGTGCTGGCAGCGGGGGGACCGGCACACGCGGCCTCGGTGCCCCATAATGCAAGGACCACTGTGGTCTTGGGTCTCCACGGCTCTCGGCTGCGCCGCTGGCGCCTGGCCGTTGGGGCATCACGTCACCAAATGACACGTCACGTGACTTGCCCCATACCCACCCCACCCTGTCTGGTCCCTGATCCGCAAGGCACTAGCTCTAGTGGCAAACAACTTCTGTTGTCTGCTTCACCAGCTCCAGTCCTCGGTTATATCTGCGCCGCCAGCCAGCCAATCTAGATATTGCAGCCATCCAGTCACCTGACCTGCTGCATCACTAGCTATACAGTTACTATTACTGATCAATTACCGCTTAATTATTGCCCCACTAGTGTTCCGTGATCCTTTGTGCTAGGGTATGGACGAAGAACCTCTTCTTCTGTCGGTCCAGCGGAAACGGTCGCACCAGTTTACCATTGATGACGGTTCCGACGATGTTGTCCACCATCGACACTACATTTCCACTTTGCCATGGTACAATCGGCCTTCATTTGGATCAATTGGCTTGATCCTTTTCCTCATTGCATTGGCTGCCTCGTGTGGCCAGCCCACCAAGGATTCCATCAATGCCAAGTTGGCATGTAGAGTTGTTCCCGAGCAAACGTACTGTGATCCTGTCATCAAGCAGTTGATTCTTTCCAATTTGAATTTGGTCTGCTCCATCACCATTAGTCTTGTGCTGATGATCGTACTGGCGAAAGTGGGGCCGTTGTCCGACTCCATCGGTAGAAGCCCGTTCTTCTTGTACTACACCTTGGTCAACTTTATAGCTCTGTTGATCCTTCTTTGGGTCTATAGGACTTATCCCACCCTCAAGTTCTGGCTAATTGTAAGCACCAACTTCATCTCTAGTTTGAGCGGTGGAAACTACTCATTGTTATCTATCCTGAGCGCATATGTGTCGGATATTGTGTCTCCTGAGAACAGAATCTACTTTCTAGGATTGATATCGGCAGCTCTCTTTGGCGGAAGCACTTTGGGCCCTATCTTGAGCAATTATGTGGTTTCTCTCTCCAATGACAAAACTCCTTTGAATGGTAACGATATCTACGTACGCGAGCTTCTCCCCATCAAGATGGAGCTTAGTATCCAACTATTTGTCATGGTATTCACTTACTTCTTTTTGAAGGAATCTAGATCCAAATCAGCCATGCTAATGGCAAAAGCTGAACGGACTGAAACCTCTTTTGTGGACTTTATCAACTTCTTGAAACCCATAAAATTGCTAGCATTGCCAGACTCGGTGGTTAAACCTTCAGATAGACCTATAATTAGTAAAGTAAGGCCCACGGTTATCTTGCTCATGGTGGTGGAAATAATGATGGCTCTAGTGGATGATATCGTCAGGACGATTATTAACCAGTACTCCATATATAAATTTAACTGGGGTGCTAAAGAGTTGGGGCATTTCTCCTCTATCAATTCCTTAGCAAGTGCGTTGGTGTTATTGGCACTATCGCCTTTTCTAAACAAAATATTACTTTCTAAGATCTTGAAATATCAGCCCAAAGATTCACAGTTTGATTCCATCGACTTTTCCATGCTTATGATTGCATCTGTCAATGAAGTTTGCTGTCTTTCCATGCTATACTGGAGCAAAAGCACCTCACAAATGTTGGTAGCTGGAAATTTACTTACCATTAGTTTAATTGGAGGACCCACACTCACGTCTGCTATGCTCAAGTTTTACCCTGAATCCAAGATGGGGGAATTTTTCAGTGCTCAATCAATATTGAAAAATGCACTAGGGTTATTATCGCCATTGATTTTCCAGCACGTATACAAAGCTAGTTTGCAGCGTGGTGCCCCCAACTTCTCCTTTGGTATTTACGCTATAATTATTTTTGCTTGTGTTCTATGTTTGATAACCGCAAGAAGACTAATCGCTGGAACCCGGGAGCTTGTGATGTGCTAGCAAGACAATAAAACCTTTCTGCTCATGATTTCCAAAAAATACAGAATGGTTATTTTTTCCTTCTTGTGAATACTATGAGGCGGGCCAAATGGTACATCAAAGCAATAGAAAATCTAATATGACCCTTAATAACGACTTTGCATTAAACTTCATTAGAATAAAATTCACTTAGAAGTAGGTTTCTATTTCAGGCGAAAGAATCATATACACACATACACACATACATACATATATAAATATAATCCAGATGTAATGATGGAATAATAGAAAACTATTCGTTGAATGAGTTGACGTATGAGTATTATCTTTAAGACATTCCTTTGTTGATTAAAACTTGCAACTATAATACAATTTCGTGACTAGTAATTAATTCATTTATCCCTAGTATAAAGAGGCTTTAATTGAAAAATTCTGTCTAAATAACTAGAACTATTCCAACTTTAGTTTATTATTAGAATCTTCGATTGGCTGAGAGTCTGATTGTTTAACAATTCGGTCCAACACCTCTACTGTCTTGTCATATCTCTCTGGCAACATCAAATAAGTGAACTTCAAGTTATAATTATGTTTTGTTGTCAATAGTTCTCCACTGACAAGCGACAGAAACAATTTTGACCTGAAGTTCTTAGCAGCTGTGAATAGCCTCACAAAATTAGTAAATATCTCATTATATGTCAAGGACTTGTTGGACAACTTTGTATAGGTGATGGAGTGCTGATACTTCAAAAATTGGAATTTTATGCCCCCTTGTAATCTCCTTGAATTCTTGAGCTTCAATACACACATGAATAGTGGAATGAAATTGATGACAATCTGGATATTTTCTAAGAAATTCAAAGAAATCAAAATCAAAAGTCGAAGAAGGAAAAACATAAAATAAAATGCAAAAACCGTGGGAAGCAAAAGAATCAACAACATAAATAACAAAGTTCCTAATAATAATTGATCAAGTTCAAAGGCATTGTTCGATCCAATCACATAATTGTTGAGATTGTCAATTCTATCTCTGAGAATATTGTATTTTTTACCTCTAAACAATTGGAATAGAGACTTGATGATTTGGATTTGTCTGTTGTAAACTTTGGTTGATGTAAAGTAAAAGCAGGAGATGTGAAAGGTAAATTTTTCAATCACATCGATCATCAATCCAAGCAAAAAAGACAACCCTCCAAAGTAGCACAATATTTTGAGCAACACTTTGAAATTAACAACTAGTGATTGTTTGAGGTTGGAAGAAAGTTTAGTTTCAATGAAATCATTTACCACAAATTTCCAGGAATTAAGAGTCCACATAAACAAATCGCCCATGAAATGCCCCAATTCGTCGTTTAATTTGAACCCTGCCGGGTAGTTGGTAGCGATCCAGGTGATTAAATTGGCTATTTCACCGTGTAGAATTTTCTGGATAAATACCTCATGAATAAACGTTTGTACTTGGTCAAAGTTCAGAATTATTAGGTCGTATGCTGTGGCACCCAAGAGGATATCATTGAAAATAAGCCATGCTGAATTATATAAGTTGATATAATTTGAATTATTAATGTTCAAGTCTGAGTTGAAGATCGGAAGCTTGAGGCTTTTCAAGAGAGGGCTGTCTTCATTATAAAGAATGGTTTTATCATAGTAGGCCAAGAATTGAATGGGAAAATAATTGATTTGTCTGAGTCTCAAGTCCAATTGTCTTAATACATTCGAGGCCGACACTAAGCTGTAGCCATACACATTATAATTGAGGATCCAGATCCCAAATATGAGAACCCTTTCGATAGCAATACTGAGCAAAAGGAGGAGTCGAAGAATCGGGTTGAGTTTTTTCTCTTCCCTTAAAGATGAACGCATTACACCACGCTTGATCAACGAGTTGAAATCGAGCCTAATGCTGAGAACTTGGTTGATTTTGGTGATACACTCGGGGCTGGCCACAGAGAGCTGGGTGGACGGCTCCGTATACGGCTCAAAAACATCTAGCTGCTGTATCAAGTCGTGGTGGGGGTTCGATATCAAGTCGGACCCCATTGACTGGAGCAAAATTGGTTTTATAGACAAATATTCCAAGTTTTTGAAGTTAGGAGGATCGAATATTATAATGGAAAATGCATGGGATTGTTGGTCCACAAATGGCAATTTCAGCTGGGTATCAAACTGAAATGCTAATCCGGTGAAACCCTGGTCCAAGGGCCCAAAATTCCCGAGAACTTGCAATCCTTCCAAGCGTTTTGGGAGCTTTCCGTGGGGAAACGGCACCTCCATAAGCAACACAACTACATATACATTATCTAGCTTATAACCAACGACCTCGTAAGGTTTAGGCGACTTTGTGAGGGTCCTGATGAGGTCATTGGGGAAGTATATTTGGTAACTCATACCAGTACCGAGCAAAATGGGAACAGCAAACCAAAAATTTTCCAACCAGGTGAAGCTCTGGAAATGAAAATTGGCTGGAAACGTCACTACTATGTATGTGAAATTAGGTTGAAAAACTATCTCTTCTCAAGTATTGGGACGATTTGTTGGTGGTCTTGTAGAAGGAAATAGGGTAAACCACGTCGTTATCGCTGTATTCCGAATCTGGATCTGATTTCCTGGACTTATGCTGGTGTTGGATCGCGGCACTGGCTTCTTGGGTAAGTTTGTGCTGATTTTCCACGATGTAGATATCCAAAATGAGAACTTTTACCGAATAGATGATGAGAAAGAAGACGAACGAAAGGACAGCAAAGAGTAGGATTGAGCGGGCAATTCCAGAATCGTACATAACCTGCGATCAAAGGAGATGGAGATGGTGGTGAGGTGTCAGAATGTCAGATTATCACTGTGAATGTGCGCGTACTCTGTATATACGGTATATGAGATCATCACCATTTTGATATGAGGTCTGGTTTAGGATATGTGATGCAATTTGTATCGGATATATGTTGTAGGGACATTATATGACGTTCGTGCTTGCTTCTACTGCATTACTTATTCTGGTGGTCGTTTAATAAGTATAACCCCCAATTGAACTATCTACAGAGGGTTCCTACTACGATTGAACTGTTACGAGCCCGAAGTTACGGACCAGTTCTGTCACTGGCTTATCCAGATAAATTCTTTCCAGGTGAATGAACGGACAACAGAGGGAATCATACAAGTTATGTATGCAGCAGCTGTAGATAAGCATCTTGAACAGGCTGCAAAAAAAAATTACCTTGAACAAGAAATTTGACCCTCCGTTTGACAGGTTCGTTAGAGAAGTGAATCGATATAGCAAGAGATAATGGGATTAGAATTGCTTTTTCCCCATGACCCCTTGCCAATTTCGCAGCCATATGAGTCACATTTACCATTATTACACTATATAATTGAATTGTAGCATTGGTATCAAACACAGTACGAGGAATTACGTTGTTCGAAATAATAATTAGTGTCTAGCCATACCCACAACTGCGACACAAGATTTGGTGGTCCAACAGGCGAGAGTCTTCGTTCCAATTATTATCGATAGATTGGAAATAAATTACTTGGCCACGAAACTATTCTTTCTCTGGTTCTCTAAATTAGGAGAGTTAGCAGTGTCTGGCACGTCTGGAACTGAAGAAAAGGAAGCCACTGAGTTGCTTCTGGTGACGGAAGGAACAGTGTCTTTGGACAAATTTAAGAGTTTCTTGATGATAATTATGCACAAGAAACCAAAAGCCATGTATCCAGCAATGCAGAAAAATATCCAGTGAGGAGAACCCCATCTTAAAAAGAGCTTATAAAGGGAAACAAGTATAATAGGAGTCACCAACCCAAAAAGATTCTTTAACAAGGCAACAGCACCAAATACTTCACCGATTTTTGAGTCTGGATAAAATTTGGTGATGGAAGAACTCAAGGTGGGCGAAAGAACGGAGCCGAAACTAGAAAAGAAGATTGCAAACATGAATATGGAACTGGACTTTGCAGAACCTATTTGCAAATATGCATAGAGATCACAAATGAAACCAACCATACACATGACAAAGTCGACCATATCGAATTGTTTCTTCAATACTCTCAATTTGAAGGTTTTTTGAAGTAAGGTGTGGTTTAAAAAGGGAGATATGACAATTAGGGCAAAAGCTCTGGAAGAGCAACTAATTGCCAATAAATGGCCGATATCTTGAGAAGTCCAGTTGAAGCTAAAGATACCGTACAACACAAAGATCTCCCCGGTTCCCATACCTATTGCTGACAACCCACATTCGGTTAATACCAAACCAAGAACAGCGATTCTAGTGTTTCTTATCACACCACGATCTCTCGAAGGGATATATTCGGTAGGAAGAATTAATTTGGTTAATGGGTGAAGAAAATTGATACTATTGAAAAAGCGGCCTATTCTAGTCTGTTGAATTTGTTGTTCAACAGGTACCAATCTGGGCATGGAGGCGGATCTAGACTTTTTCCGGGCTCTTTCAGATCTGGATTCTGGTAAAACAAAAAATACCAAAAACACGGTAAGCACATAAAGCCCGACTTCAAATCTAAGAGGATTAAATTCGAAGCTGGATATGGTGGTGGAGGTATCAATAGCACCCAAGGGAGTAGCCGGATCCAATTTTGAAGTCAATGAATTGATCAAATTCCCTACAAGAGGCCCGATACTCAAACCAGTAAGAAGCGAGGCCATTAAAAACCCAAGATAATAGATTCTTTCATGAGATTCCACCACATCGGTGATATAACAATTTCCCAAGGCAAGAATACAAATAAGACCGCCTCCAGCATTGGTAATTAATTGGCCAAAAGTCATAAGCCCAAAATGCAAGGTATTGAAGCTAGTCATCACGATGAACAAGTACAACTTCCCCAATAATGCAAACAAAAATACAAGGCCCAAAAATGGCTTTCTACCGTAAATGTCCGACAAAGGACCCACCTTTCCACTAGCCACCAAGGTGATAGATGCACTGACCACGGAAAAGGCCAAGGTCAAGTTCGACATCAAAGCCTGCACCTCGACCGGGTCACAGACACCTTTGTTGGAAAACGAGCTGAGATGATTACAAGACAACTTCAACATGACTATTTGGCGACTGGCCTCGGCCGATGAGGTCCCCAAGGTGAATATAAACACAATTACCCCTAACATATAGGCGGAAGGCCGTTTTGTCCAGTGGATTTCCTTATTGAGCGACCGTTGTTCCCGTAGCCAGATGACATCTTCATCATGGTCTTCTTCGTTGAACTCTTCGTCGTTTTCGATCACCGCTTCATACACATGGTTGGCAGCGGTCTCCAAATATTCGTATTCGTCTGGTGGAGTAGCATCAACAGACATGGCTCAAGCAACAGCGACTAACAGATTACTAATGGGTCAATTTTCAACCAAATTCGGGGCAGGCAAGCAATAATATCACAGTAATTGCTGGATGGAATACTGGCTAGGGTTGCAGAAAGGTCTAGTCCAGAGATATGAACAGGAATTTTTTTGGACGCTAAAGTTGGGAGAAGCCACTTATAGATACTTGCGATGCTTTGGTACTGTGATTGTTGCGACTGTGGTTGCGTAGATTAGCCTAATTAGGAAGAACGGCTCCATCTGTCTACAGTGCTATTAGATTGGCGGTTTTGATCCCCACACACACACACATACACACTTTTGATAACTACTACACTACGCAACCTGTTTACTACTTCAGCCTCAGGGTGAGGTGGCTCAATTGGTGGGGAGGGAAAATGCGATGTTTTATTAGTAAGGCTATTTTGGGCAAAAAGCGCAACTGGCAAGAAGAAATGCAAGGTTGACATGATGCAGAAATGCAATGTAGTGCTAGTTTGACACCTACTGATATCCGCCATTATTGTGCGTCTCATCAGACTTTTACTTTTGGTCCTTGAATACTCGGCTTAATTACTTCCACAATCAACAGATCAACAGCAACTCCGTTATTGGTGGGGGGTTTGGATCCCTGGCGGTGTACCCTGGCTGATGCAAAATTCCCTAGTCCAAATAATTTACCCACCAAAAACAGACTATATAGCACTATTTGCAGCCATTATGGTATGTTCAATCACCAATATTGGGGGCAAAGCTGGTGTGTGTTCACACGTTGTCGCCAGCCAATTGGTCTTGTGTTTCACTAGGTTTGTCGGCCAGGTCTTCTTCCTCGTCCCAACTCCATCTGGGGATCCACCGGATATCATAATCGGTCTCCATCTTAAGCTCGTCCCACGGCTCGAAATTCAACCACACCATTTCGAAATCGTCATCTGATTCGATGGAATGCTTCCCCAACTGGATATGCGGCTTGGAATAGTACGGGTTGACGTAGGGCGACTTTCCCTCTAGAATCAAGTCGATTCTTTGTGCTTTATTCAATTCATTGACACTGGCCATTTCTCCCTCAAGCAATGCCCGGTGTCTCTTGTCGTTTTCGCCCGAAAGCCGATTGTAGAGCTCGACATACTTAGTGTTGTTGGTCAACCTGGCCAAGATTCCACTTTTGGACCCGTTCATTTGAACGATTTCTTTACCTGATTCGTCAGTAATGGTGGTATCTTCTCTAGCTTCAAGCTCCGTTTCTATCCATTTGCCCACCTTGTTGGTGTATGTGTTCATATCCATGGGCCGGTAGTATTTGTAGGCACCAAACCAGGAACTGGGCTTATCTCCATTTTTACTGGCCATTCTTCGATAATATTTGGCCTCTTCGTACCATGGATCATAGGGAAGGGACACCCGGGCAATTTCGAGGCCAGATCCGAAGATGGCCATGCTCCCTATGAATCCTGGCACCAATGCTTTCCATAAAGACCCTTTGGGACGTATGAATCCATTGGGCACAGGAGGACGCCATATGTGACGGGCTTTTCTTAAACATAGACACCCCAGGACCAATTGAAGCCCGATCATCAAATACAATGCAGGCACGTTGTCGGAGGCCGGAACCAATGGCCCCCATATTAAGCCCACACTGGGGTTCCGAGGAATCCAGCTGACAGGGTTGGGTATAATGATGGTGGTGCCAGAAGAGGATCCTCCCGTGGTAGGAGAATCGTTTTTTTTGGACTTGTCGTTGTCGTCTGGTGGAGGGATGTAGACACCCATGTCAAAACGAATGAAGGGTGAATGTAGGGTTAGATATTGGAAGGGTAATAGGTATCGATTTGATCATTTGATTCTGTATGCGAAGAAATCTGGCTGACTAAGCAAGACTGCAACTAGTCATTTCTGGCATGAGACAATTGGAACCTTGGCTAGGGGACGGAAAGATCTCAAGGGGGCCGGTGGCCCGCCAATAGACGGATAAAGGAGGAAATCGACAAATTGCAGTTTTGGAATGGGTGCAAATTAGGGTTGATGCAATCAGTGCAAATATGCAACCATTGCAGTGATCCGTTAGATGCAAAATGCACCAATTTGCCATGGCCCGCAGATATAACCACCTGGTTAAACTATTCTACTGGCCCGTTTGGCGGCACCTGGTGGCCCCTAGAGCTGGTATCTGAGCTTATTCTGGCCTTTTTAGAGGCACCACATCCCTGGTGGGAAATTATTATATAAAAATTATATTTTATTGGGATTTTTAAGCACTATTCAAGTCAAACTCTATACTAATATGTCTCTACATACCCTAATAATATACTTTGGGGCAAATCTGGCGGTCTTATTTCTACTCCCTTGAGGACTCCTGCCAGTCCAGCTACCAAATTCGTTTTTGTTCCGCTACCAAAACCGTTCTAGGTTTTGTTCTTTCGTGCCCCACTATTGCAGCAATTAAAACAAGCCAGATTAGCTCCTAGCCCCACTAGAACGGTCCCGTTGCTGGCTTTTCATGATTGGCAGAATCATGGACCATTCTACAACCCCAAAACGTGACCCAAATGAACGTGCTCGGGGTCTAGCTCTACAAGCTTAAATGGCTACACAAGACAGTCTTTTAGCCATTATGGCCATCACGGTGTAGTGATAGTTTCTACAGAAGAACTCTTCATACAAGCACATGCATTTTTAGTGGTTCAGGAGCTGCCATGGACCAGAGCTCTGGATACTTTGGATGCTTGAATGTGTGGATGCGGAAGAGTTCAGTGGACTCTTAATTGACTCGTTTATTTTGCTCAACTCATGAAAAGGTGGAGATGTGATGCACTAACTAGGCCTTGTCGGCGTACAAGTCTTCCTTCAAGTCAATACCCAACTCTTGTCTGATATCCTTCAATTCTTCCAAGTAGGCCTGGTATTGCTGGTCGTTTTCGACCTTGTGCTTCAAGGCCTCGAAGGTTCTGACGGCAGTAGGGTAGTCGTTGACTCTTCTACAAGCTTGCAATGCCTTTTCAACAACAACTGGGGCTGGAACCAAATCGTACGAGAAACAGTTGTTCAAGATTCTTTGGACTTCAAAGAGATCGTAGGCATTTTCGAATTCTTGTTCGTATCTAAAGGTTAGTAGGGGTTTGATATTTCATGGACCATACTTCATAGACCATCTCCAACCAAAAAAAAAAAAAAAAGGGTCTCCAAAGCCCAAACTCCAATGGTTTTCAACCAAATGCCTGGACCAGGACCTACAAACAAGCTATTGTCGGCCCCTTTTTGGTCACTTTTGGTCACTTTTGGTCCCTTTTGGTACCCTTTGGCCCCTTTGGTCCCTTTGGTCCGCTTCCTTCGCGTTTTCTCCCAAAATCTACGTACCTGGCAGTGAACTCTTCAAAGGTCTCTTCGTGATGATCAGAGTACATTCTGACTTGTTTAGGAACAGCCATTCTGACCATGGTCGAAGGAGCCATCACCCGGACTGGTGCAACGGCTCTGACTCTTAAGGCGGAACGAATGGTGTTGGTGAACATGATGCTGATAAATGATGTAGAACGCTTTGGACTTTTGTTATCTCACTCGCTTTAAACTTACGATATTTCACCACGCAAATGATTGGCCTACAATTCAAGAAAAAATTTCCCACTCACTGAAAATTAGCCCGGGCACCAAAATCATACGATGGAAAAATGGGGCTGATTTGTAGATAGGGGGACCCACTGCCTGTGTGGGACTGGCCCCCACCATGGCTGCCGGGGAGACTGCTGCCTTGAACATCGTGGTACTGGAGCTTGTCCAATGAGAACTCGCCAAATTTGTGTGGTCACGTGACCCCATCGGGGTATGGCGGGGACTGGTTTCTGGCGGTTCTGGGGCCTCTGGAGCTGGGGCCTCTGGAGCTGGCGAGGATGTTGGTGCAGGCGGAAAAGGGTTGCTATGGGCAGGTGTGGGTCTACAGTGGGGGCTCTGGCTTGTGGTGGGTGGTGGGGTGGTGTAGTTACAACGGGCCGACTAAGTCACATGACACTCCCTGTTGGCTTGGTCAGAAATCGCCTTTATGGCCAAGTTGGTAAGGCACCTCACTAGTAATGAGGAGATCGTCAGTTCGAATCTGGCTGAAGGCATTTTTTTAATTGCACGTATAATTATTTTTACTTGGGACTATTGATGAAAAATCTACTCAATTGCCCTACGGTGAATTACTCCACTGATCTAACAATTATACCTGCTAAATTTTTGGTCTCAGTGCCCAAATTTTACTCAAGGGCTACAGTAACCAAATTCTACTCAATGGCTCTACTAAAACAATTTATACCTTTTGAATTTTGATTTCATTGACCAGACTGTGTCCAAGGGTTTAGGTTGAATCACTGTATTGATCTGAACAATTATATCTGTTATTTTTGGTCTCAGTGTCCAAATTCTACTCAATGACTCTACTAAAACAATTTATACCTTTTGAATTTTGATTTCATTGACCAGACTGTGTCCAAGGGTTTAGGTTGAATCACTGAGATCTGAACAATTATATCTGTTATTTTTGGTCTCAGTGTCCAAAATCTACTCAATGGCTCTACTAAAACAATTTATATCATTTTATATTTTGATACCAATAACCAAACTCAATGGCTCTGCTATAATAATTTAAACCATTTTAATTTTGATTTCATTGACCAAAATTGTGTCTAATATTAGCCTTGAGTGAATCACCGTCTTGGTCTGAAGAATTATATCTTTCAGATTTTGGTCTCATTTCAATGGCCCTTCAATGAATTACTCTACTCATCTGAACAATTATATCTGTTATATTTTTGGTCTCAGTTCCCAAAATCTACCCAATGACTCTACTTGAATAATTTAAACCATTTTATATTTTACCAATAACCAAAGCTCTACTTACGGGCCCTTTTAAATTATCCAGACCTTTAAAAATCTTGATCTCAAAGACTTAAACTCTACCCAAGGGCCGGCCAATAAGAGTCCAGCCTTGGCATGATAATTTCCCGATGATGGCAAATACTGACTTACACATCACCAACATGATAAAAACCAATACTCTAGTCTACACTCCAAGATCCTGCCCTTGGCATGACGACTCTATTGTACTTGTCTACCTCATTCGGCTTGAGGCACTTCTAAAATTCACTTCTCAGCAAAAGCACCAACTTGATACCTAAATCTAATCTCACCTAACTTATGAAATTGTAATTTAACCCTCGAAATTTTGACTTTGGAGAAAATCTAAAGAACAAGTCCTATACCTAGTTTGTATCTGGTTGAATGCAATTTTTGAATTTTCTGATATCCCGACAATTTGGTCTACAGCAAAGATCTCTGCCTTGGTGCCTTGGTATACTCATGCTTGATATCCTTCTCTAGCTTGACAAACTAGTTGTCTGGATCTTTTTACTAAGACAGCTCCTAAAAGGCTAAGAAATTTACAATCTTCACCAAGACAAGCTGGTTAGTATCACAGGTTTTGTCTTTAGTTGAGGAAATTTTTCTTATTCTAGAATTTGCGTATAAAAAATAAGGTTTTGATCAACACTTGTCCAGAATCAAGCAAAAGTAGCGTTTCTTGGACCGGGACAAGTACGATGTGAAGCTATTTTTTGAAGTTTACAAAATTCCCTTTCTTATTACATTATTGTAATATTAATAAGACAATTTTCACCAAAAAAATAAGCGAATGCAATCGAGAGTCATTCAATTTATGTCTGTTGGTTTACTAGATCAAAAGTTGTCTTGTTGTAATATTTATTGATTTCTGTATATTTCACATTTTTGCAAAATTTTTATTCTTTAAATTTTTGCAAATTAACCAAAGCTTGGAAAAAACACCCAAAGCAAATAATCAGGGTATTTCGGTGTAAATACTTCATTTTATGATTCTTTAAGTCCTGTTCTTGAGCTGAACTCAAGTTGGTTTTGCTAAGTATCACGGAGTGTGGATATCCCCAAAAAATTTGTGTCAAGAAAAAAGGTTCTATGGTCTAGCGGTATGACGTTTCTCTCACTCAGAAAAGGTCTCGAGTTCGATCCTCGATGGAATCAAATTTCGTTTTTTTCTATTTTTGCTATTCTATTTCATTCTTTCATTATATCATAATTGTAAAGCTAACAGATTGTTCTATTCATCAGCCTACGATAGGGAAACCAGTTCTTAATACATTTTATTACCTGTCAAAGCCAGTTCTATACATATATAATCATATCGATGGGGGTGTTTTTCATCTGTATATAACAATTCCACACGCGGTCTTTGTTTCTACACAATTACCCAAAGGCCCCATGAGTTCGTTTGTTAAAATGTCTTGGTATTTTTCAGTCAACTTATATTGCTGTGATTGACTCTTGATTGTTAATAATGACGTCAAAATGTTCAACAATAGCTCAAATAGATTATTCATTCTTTGCTCTTGCCAAACCTTTTAGAAACATTAACGTTTTTATGCTTTTTTTCTTTAATACCTTGATTCGAGTTTTTCCTATAGTGATATCCCAGATTATAATTTCCAGTGAACTTTTTACTTGACATTATTGAATTCTTGACAGGGCCCGAACCATTGAGATTTATTGGTTTCCAAATTGGCAATTTTTTAATATCCACTCGTAACTTTCTTAAGAGTACGGTCAATTGTTGATTATCTTTGTTAGGAAGCTTAATTTTCAATTCCACCCACGATTTGCCCGCACTATTGTTCACTTTCAATGAATTAGTGGGCTCTCGAATAAACATATACCCATGAATATTTCGTTTATAGAACGTAGAGCAGTAATCTTCGGCATATTTGGTTGACTGTGATGCGATAATATCTTTGAAATCATCTTTATGGGCATTGTTGGTCTTGGGTTTATTTTTTGGTAAACTAATTTTGATTTTGGTACTGTCTATCTTTTGATCAAGCTCTTCTTTCCCCTCGATTCTTGATCGTTCAAATTGTTTTAATTTATTATGTTTAGGGGCGCTTTTGACCTTGTGAGAATTAATATATGCTCTCATTTTTTCAAGGGTATCTGGTTTTTCTTTCATGTATGGAGCAGGTTTTAGTTTGGTGGGAACAAAAGAAGGGTTATTGACTGCATCCAGAAATATATTTTTGGGCTTGGAAGGCTCGGTAAACGAATCAAAATGATCGGGAATCAATTCATCTTCAAGTGAAAAATCTTTGATGAGACCTGGAAATTGAGACCCTTCATAACGACCACTAATATCATAATTGGAATTATCAAAGGTACTATCAAAATCAGCACTATCTTGACTTTGATCAAAAAGTTCATTCAATGTGCCCAACTTGATACTTTTGCCATAAAGAGAAGTGTTGCCATTTCCATCGTTCCAAATAGACGATGAAACCATCGATGGCGTGGCACTTCCACTGGTATTAGTGGATCCTATATTAGTAAGATTCATGGTTGAATTGCTTGATACCTGAGGTGAAAAAAAGGACCCCGAGCCTTTGTACACTGTATTTTGTGGGGATGACAAAAGATTAAGTGATTGTAGATTCTGTGACAAATCAATTGCCATGGCTTCACTAAAAGAACCACGACTTGAAGGTTTTGGGAAAACCGGCGTGACATTGGGGGTACTTGAGGAGAAATAGGGCGAGGATTCACTAGACCCAGCGGTGCTAGGCCCGCCAAAGAACCGAGAACTGGATTTTCCAGTGCCAAAAGCCCCGATTAATGGGGAACTATTATGTCTTTTGGAATTATAAACGGGAGTTTCAGTATCCAAAGTTAGCGACGGCGCCCGGAACTCAATTTCGGGTTCCAGGCTCCCTAAAGAACCCACTGAAGCCGGGAAGAAGTTGGAAGTACGTCGTTGGGATCCAATCAGATTTATTTGGGTGGTGAACATAGAGCTCGAGCTAAACGACGGCGTTATCGGAGCAGCCACCGTTTCGTTTTCAGGCATGGCCGTTTTAGCAGGGTGTTTCTGTCAAGGAGAGACAGTGCATCAAGTGGCCAGGTTTCCAGCACCGTAAGGGAAGGCGGATAAAGTTAGGGGTCTGTAGAAACGATGAATCAGATCCCTAAAAAGAGACACGTGCCCAGTCACGTGACTAACCATCCGGGTAATTTATACCTTTGAACAACATACACGTGACCACACACTGACGAATATCATCAAAAAAATCAACAACAACCAAAAAAAACTAACCACTACTGCTTTGTAATCCATTACATAAAGAGTAAAGGAAAAGTTCTTACATAATAGATTAGTTAGCGCATTTTGCAACTATGAATTCATCATTCACTACTTGGGATAACGATAAGGCCGAGGATGCCGCCCGCCAGGACGACAAGTTTGACCCTTCATTTGCTCGCCATCCCACCGGTGCCGAGGGAGCCGAGGGTTATCCTTCGGTAGATGAGGTGACTGCAGCGGCGGTAGCCACGGCCCAGCGTGCTGGTAAGCCTCATCGTCGTGGAGGCAAAGAGGACGGGTCGATCCATGAAGAACAAGTGAGAGCTGCTCAGGAAGCGGTTGCTGGATTATCCCAACAGCAAGAGTATAGCCAGGAAGGCAAATTGGCGGCTGCTGTTGCTCAAAGTAGAGCAGACGAAGGGTCTCCATTATCGGATGGAGAATCCGGATCCAAGATGGTCCGTGGATCCGGCACCAAAAGAGCAATTCAAAACCGGAATGCTCAACGTGCTTTTAGACAACGTAAGGAAAAGTATGTCAAGGAGTTAGAGGCCAAGGCGGCGGAGGTTGACCAATTGAAGCAATCGATTGAGGAGTTGAGGGCAGAAAACTTACAGTTGAGAGACTATACCTTGGCATTACAAAGTAGAGTGATTGAACTTTCTCCTACAAATGGCCAGCCCTTACCACAGAACGCTTCGGCCCAGGCTACTGACAACATGCCAACCCCACCTGCAGTTTTCTCCAATAAACACGGAGATAAGTAGGTCTCTTAAAGTCTAGTTTTAGGTTAAGGTTGAGTTACAGACCATAATTGAAGTATGCGGGAGGCTAAATCCGCTAGCATCAAAAAAGGGTTCAACCTACCGAAACTGAATCTATTTTTGTGAGGGCAATTTGCCAAAAGAATCTCATTGGTGGCTCTTACATTGTGTGATTGAGGAAGATGGGGAAACACCCCAGGTACCGGGGGTTTCTGCACTAGCAGTTCCAGAAAGTGACTGGGTGGACATTGTAGAGTCTAGAACCTGAGCCTAGACTTGGACCCTCGTAAAGGCTGGCCAGCCTATGTTCGTCTTTGTATTTTTATTTGTATTTTAATTTATTGAATGAGTTCGTATCAGCAAACTCGTATTTTCCATTAGTTGTAGCGGTGGGGACCTTGCTGCTAGCCCCATCACGAATCTGGAACTAAACCAGTAGGGTGCAAATGGTGGTGCCAAGTAATCAATTACGAGCTCAATTACCCATCTTCCGATTACGTAAGTGCGCTAGCGGATTTCTTTCCCTACTAGGATCACTTAGAAACGGCAATTGGATATGCGGCAATGGAGGTGGCTCAAGTCCAAAGGATTCCGGGAACAACGCCCATAAAGTACCGGAGCACCAAAGCCTGTGTCAAGAGGGGAGCTTATAGCGAAGCGAAGGTCCCGGGAACAATAGCAGGACTCACACAATAGTATTAGTTTCAAGGATATTATTAAGGGTACCTTTTGGGCTTCTAGATGAATACGCCTGAGTCACCAAGGAACAGCTTCCCGAATAGGCTATTGCGACTCAAATTGCGATGATTGAGAGCCCCAAGAGTGCATATGGCTCAGGAAGAAGGAACTGTGGAGGATAATCTGATTTATAGATCCAAAAAAGCCGTTTCTTCGAAGGGACGTAAATGCAGGCTGAGTATGAACCATGGGCCAAGATTAATATAGAATAGGCTGATGTAGCAAAACACTGTCGGTAGTATCAGCATCACCAGTTCTTTGGACATCTGTCAATCAAACACTTGACGGAAATACTTTTTAATTCGTACATGATTCTTAGCCACACATGGACCTATGTTAAAGAGTAACCCTCCATGCATTATTCTGGATGTTCCGCACCAAATTCTGGCCACCCTATACAGAAACCAACTGCGCAGACAAAACGGCATTAGTCAGATATGAGCTTTGGGTCAAGCAATTTGTGTCATAAAATGTTTTTTATGAGCCAAAAATCACTGGCTTTTTCCACTGGGTTATTTCCCCGTAAACGGCGCTGATACCATCTGAAGAGCCAAAGGTTAACCTTATACAGTAGTACGGGTCCAAACATGCCACTTTCCCCATTTAGATTTCCTTGATTTGTATAATTTTGCAAACTAACTCCTGCAATACACAGGTGCATTTCGTAATCGGGACAGGATTATCTCCGCCAGCGGTGCACCAAACTTCGGCTTCATAAATTGCCTTGTCAAATTTCAATGCCGTTCATATAATTATATATTTAGATTGAGATCCCACAATGTCGATTATATTTCGATGAATATATGAACTACCCCGTGGAACTGTACCACGAGTTTTTAACTCAGATGGAATCTGGCCAATTCAATGATTGCTTAATCATATCTCCGACAGAACAACCTCCTTCCCCTCCACCTTTACCAACTATCACAAAATCACCGGTTTCTTCTGGTGATGCTCAACCCTCTAAACCCATACGACAGGTCGCATCCGTTATTGGTCTGTTGGGTCCCAATCTGCTTCCTCCTTTAGACAAGGCCATCAGGCGTCCCTCCATGATCACTCAGTACTTATGTATGGGTACCACAAGCCACAACCCAAATTCACCTTCGGTAGATCCGACCCCAGCCATGATATCCACCACCCCTAGATCCTGTACCAAAGACATCAATGACTGTTGCTGTGGCAGTCCCATCACCACGAGATTTTTCCCTCGCGATCCAACTTATGCAGATCTTCCTTGTGATGATGATTACGAAGACATTAATGATTATGATGACTATGATGATGACGATGACGACAATGACGAAAACCAATATTTTGATGTGTTCCCCAAACAATCAGAACCGCTCAACCCTGTGGTTCCGGGCCTATTTCCTCAAATGAGGTTGGACGACGATACCGAATTCATGAAGTTTGATGTTTTACCATTGACTCCCTCTTATGTTTCACGTTAATCCCTTTTGATACTAGATACCACTTTGAAATCGGATAATACACCACCCAAATAGTTCAGAGCCACTTCGATCACAGAAAAACAGATCAATCTCGCACATCCAGTCATTCACATCATAAAAACCATCACAAATCTTGGTTTCTCATCACTCCTTTCAGTTCTATATATTCAACCAACATTTTTTGGTTCTTCTTTTCAGTTCCTTTAATATTCTTGCTTACTGGTATAGATTAATAATGATAATGGTAATAATTTGATTTGTTCAAGTCATTTGTAGTATGTTCAATGGGTCTAGTCTGTGCAATTTTTCGCAACCTTTTATCACGCCTGTAGTAAAACAGGGAATTCTTCACGTACAATTGGTGGTAATATAGGGTATATCTCATCAGTATTACAATATCTAGATGCACCTGCTTACTTCACAAACAATTTTGTCTTGAAAACTTCTGCTTTAAACATTATTGAATAATTTTCAAGTTTTTCAATTGTGAGGTGGACGTAAAAAACTCCCGGTAAAAGTCACCAAGTCAATTTTAATTGGAAAAAAGAGTGAAAGGCGCTGTCTTTGCGTAATGAACCCTCCCCAAGTTCCAGCATTAGCCAGTCAAACCTATATTCCAGCTAGAATCGTTTACAAGGAGACACTCATAGTAAATCCAAGGCTCTAGCGTAATTGTGGGAACGCCAGTGCACTGGTACTGAAAAATTTCCATTCCTACTGTTCACCATCCACAACCCATCACCATGTTGAAACGTACCATTTCTGGAGTTAGGTCTCTCAGGTTAACCTCAAGGAGATTGGAAAGTACGTCCAGTGGAATCTGGAGCGATTTTTCCAAAAGATCCGAAAGCTTGAAGATCGTCAACTCCAATATTAAGAAAGATGTATTCAATAAGATCGATTCCGATGGTCCAGCATCCATTGAGAACTATTCTAGAAGATTGACATACCACACCATTAATGAAATCGACGAAACCTTCAAGTCTGCCTATGAGTTTTTGCAACAAGAAAGCTCTGAAAAGTACCAGCAAATAGAAGCATTAGAAAAGGAACTTGCCAATGCTAAAGATGAAGTAGCCATCAAAGATCTTAAGGACAAGATCGATGGTTTACTCGTTGAAGCCGAAGTAAACAACCCAGAAGTCTTATATAACACAACGTATTTGGAGTCAGATCAGATTGACAAATCCCAACCGGTTTACAGACACATTTTAAAAGAAAAATGGGAATCGTTTGATCTTATGGTAACGATGCAGAGATTAGAACAACTTCATGTGATACCCGACACTTTACCAACCTTGGTGCCTAAAGTAGACGTCAAAGTCAAGTTTCCCCATAACCTTAAACAAGAATTTTCTGATTGGGTTAACCCAGGTGAAATATTACCAGCATCTGCGGTGAGTCAACCACCAACTATTCTTATTCAAGAATTCGAAAGAGTGGATAAAGAACAGCTTTATACCGTGTTAGTGGTCAACCCTGATACTCCCGATTTAACCACCAACTCCTTTTCCACCACTTTACATTATGGATTGGCCAATGTACCTTTAAATAATGTGGATAATACTATTTCAACTGCCAAGTTACTTAACCATGGCCATGACTTTACCTTCCAAGATTACATTCCTTTGACTCCCGAAAAGAATGCCCAGAACCAAAGAGCTTGTTTATGGGTATTCAGACAAAACAAGACTCTCGATCTTCAAGCATTGGCCACCGAACGGGCCCATTTCGACATTCGTGCGTTTGTAGAACAGAATTCCTTGAATGCCGTTGGTGCCCATGTGTGGAGACAGCACTTTGACAGAAGTGTCAATGAAGTCAGAAACAAGCATGGTTTGGAAAAGGGCAAAGTGTTCCATAGAGTCCGTCAAACCGACCCTGTTGTCTAATATCAGCTGAGAAGTGATGATGTGTTCAACAACGTCCTCTTTAACCAACACAAATGTATATAGAGCTACACAGTCTAGCGTTTGAGCGAATCAAATAACTTATAAACTTGCAAGATCCGTAGATCCAGAAGCCACGTTTGGGCCTCAGTTGTTGGTCATCAACTTTGGTGTACGTACCTTTGTTTAACATGTTCGCTCGTCTTTCCAAGGGAAGATTCTCCAGGTTTTCTACTGTTTCCATCACCAACGTAGAATTGCAAAGAATGACAAAAAATGGCAGCAAAAGAACAGAGGGAAATCGGCTTCCTTTTATACCTATCTTGTTGTCAGGTGGTACCTGGCCCGGTCTTCGTATCTGTATGTTCGTACATGATGAATGACGGTTAAGACTTTTGCAGCCATCTTTACCCCTCTTTATGAAAACTATAAAAGGAACATCAATTTCCCGTTTTTGCAAAAGCTGCCAATATTTCCTAGACGACATCTATCGTGTCGGTTGGCGTGCGTTTGCCTAATCTGTTGTTGTATGTTTGGTGACAGGTATTGCTTGTTTGACTGCATCTACGCGCTGACTATTTGATGAGACAAAAATTATCAACAGTTTCTTGTTACTTTCACACTAAAGGAGATGGCAGATCTCACGAGCCGAAGAACTCAGCTCTATGAATTGAATACAAGGGCATGGAACGGTGAACCAGTGTTCACGGTGGCGTCAAAATTGGACACCTCCTTAAAGAAAAATACCGCCTTCATCAAGAAAGCAAGGACTCTGATCAACCATGACCAAGTCAGTGGTGTTATTAAGGATATAGAGACGGTGTCTCTCGAAAAGTACTTGTCAGAGATTATCCCTGCTGTTTCTGAGGGTCTTCAAAGAGTGTCCAAGAATGACGATATAGTGGCTGCCATGGAAATTGTGTCTGCCCTTCATCAACGGTTCTCAACCCAATTCACACCTTACTTGTTAATGAATATGTTGTCAACTTTGTCAACCGACAATATCACCGAAGAGACATTCAAATCAAAGCATAAGGCCATGTTCAAACTATTGACCGAGTTTCATTGCATCGGAGTTTTTAGAACTTTGCAAGATGTGAAAAAGGATGAAATACCTGAGCAAATTCTCAACAAGTTTAGAAAATCAACATCACACCCCATAGTTGTGTCCGTATTCAAGGATTTATTGAGCTATAAGTTCAAAGATGGGTACTCTTTACCAATTGCAATCTCTTTTATAAAGAGATTCAGATTTCTTTTAGAAGCCTCTGAACCTCAGTTCAGCGAAACCCAAAATTCCTTAAATCAAATTCTTACTAAATATTCTGATTTAGTTTTTTCTAGGACCATCGATTTGTCAAAAGAAGTCAAGAAGTTAGAAACAAAAAGCCATAAGGCTTCGATCAGACTCGGAAGGATTCAAGAAGAAATCATCGATATATTAGAACGTGAGAAGTCTCTTTTTGAGAGTTTTAAATCTGCCAGTATATTCTTTGCAACTGAATTAGACTTAGTTGCTCCAGATTTTGAAATGCAACAAGATTCTGTTGAAAATCCAGATTCCACAGTTGAAGTGGTGAAGACAAAATCTTTAAATGAGGACGATTTGGATGGTGTATGGGAAGATATCAATCAAAAAAACTTTTATACCAAAATTTCCAAACTATCTGATTTGGAAACCATTGATCCTGTCGATGAAAATAAAACAGACGGTGAAAAAATTACTGATTTTATTAGCAAAATGGAAAATATCGATGATGAATCTTTAGAACCACTTGTGTTAGAGTTCAATTCTTTGAATATTAATAACAAAGCAACCAAAAATAGAATTCTCAAATTTTTCATGGAAATTCAAGATTTGAACAAATTAAGATTTATTGCCAAATTTTTGAAGATTAATGAAGAAGCTATGAATGAAGTCATTGTTGAGTTAGTAGATATGCTAGACAAAGGATTCAGAAGTCAAATCTATCATAATTCTATAAGTTTTAGAAATATTCATTTTTTTGTGGAAATGATCAAATTCAAAATGATCCCTCAACATGTTATCTTCCATAAAATAAGAACCTTGACTATCACCATTGGGGAGAGTGGTGTAAAAGATATTTTGACTATACTTTATGAAAGGGTGGGTAGATTTTTGTTGAAAGATCCTGATCACAGTACTTTGATGGCAGAAATGATTGATATTCTTAAGCAGAAACAGAAAGCTGCCAGTAAAGTGGATGATAAATTGTCCATCAATAACTTATTAATGATAGTAGAGCCTCCAATAGCTCGATTTCAAGAAGAAAAAAAGAAATTGACTCCAATACAACAATTTATTTATAGACTAATTATGGAAGATCTTAATCCTAAGA
Organism: Suhomyces bribrorum; assembly: GCA_030561385.1. Classification (NCBI taxonomy): domain Eukaryota; kingdom Fungi; phylum Ascomycota; class Pichiomycetes; order Serinales; family Debaryomycetaceae; genus Suhomyces; species Suhomyces bribrorum. The sequence goes on along the minus strand of JAKTXG010000033.1, from coordinate 69,232 downwards.
CACTCAACATCATCAGAGGGATTCTCAAAGATTTTCAATTGGATTCAACAGAACTATCCGAGATTGTGTTGGATTGTTTCACCACTCCAGAACTATTAAATTTCGACGACATCTCATCATTAGCCAAATTATTACCTATCAACGCACATTATAAACCCCTTCGGATCAAAGTTATAGATACGATGATAGAGAAAGTGAAGAGAGGATTGGAACTCAACGATTACCGATCAAACAGAGAAAGAATGGTTCAAATTAGGTATATCGCAGAGTTGTGCAACCAAAGGTTTGTAAATTTTATGATGATTGTAGATCTAGCATATAAAATTATATGCTTGGGTCATCCTAACAACCAGCCATTGCCTATGAATTATGAAAATCAATTGGACTTACCTGATAATTATTTCAGGATCCAGATGTGTTGTGACCTTTTGAATTCAATTGATAAGATCAAGGGGACGGATATTAATGGAAAGCTTCTGAAATCGGCAAAGTCAGAGAAGAAAGATCAATCAATTCGCGAACTGTTTAAGCTGTTCTTAATATTCTTTCAATACTATACATTCTGCAAAATAAGACCGCTTCCTATAGCGATTGAATTCTTATTGAAAGATTTGTTTGTTAAGTATGAGCATCTTGGTATTGAAAGGTATGATAACTTGAGACAGACAATTACGAAGCTTCAAGAGATCATAATAGCCAGAGGTTTAAGAGATGCAGAAGAAGATAATGATGTTTACGATAATGATGACGATGACGAAGAGGAGGAAGATGAAGAAGATGATGACGAAGAAGAAGACGAAGAAGTAGAAGAAGAAGACGATGACGAAGAAGAGGAAGAGGAGGAGGAAAGTGCGGACGAAGAGGATATTGAAACTGAACTAGATGATAACGAAGAGGATGATTCTGATATCGAATCAGAGTATTCTGGGTCCTCAAGCGATGATTATAGTTCAGAAAGTGAGATGGATAGGGACAGCTTCAATTCACATGCTCTTACTGATGAAGAAAAAGCCAAAATTGCCGAAGAAAAGAAATTTGAGGAAGACATGGAAAGAGAATTTCAAAAAATGATACAGGAATCATACGAGTCCAACAAGGGCACAGCTGTCAGCCAAATTAATAGAAAATGGAACATTACTAGTCATAGTAAAAATGAAACTGATAAATTACCCATTCAAGGCTCTAAGATGGCATTCAGTTTGTTAACAAGAGATGGTAATAGTGACACTAAGATGGTAAGCATACCTACAAGTAATGATTTTGCAACTAGTATTATGAAAGAGAGGGCCAATCAAAAGGAGCATAGGGAAAAGATCATGAATTTGGTTTATGAGATGGACTAGATTACCTTATATCCTAGTTGCAAATTGATTTTTTTAAAACTCCAACCAGGAAAATCCTCTTGTGTAAGTTACTACAGAAAGTTATACGAAACGTAGCTACGTTCGGTAATCCAGTTACAACGGTCTCATCAGGATATTATTACAGTAAAAAATTTGAATGACTATTAATCTTCGAATGTAGGGGAATCACCACATGTTTTTTCATTGAGTTTTTGTCATTGATTATTGAGCTTCTCGGATAATTCAAGAGCAACGTGAAAATCATTATGCTCAAAAACATCGTCCACCTTCTCATCACATTTTCTACAAAATCTGTTCTTAATAAGCTCGTTTAAAAATTCATCAGGTGAAGGTGACTTCTTTCTCAAAGATTGAAGAATATCAGTTTTTGGCTTTTTTGTTTGCTTTTTGACAACATTTGAAGTCTTAAATGGAGTTTGGTTTGCATGAAAGTCATCAAAAAGTTTTCTGATATGCGTTTTATCTGGAGGTGAAATGTTCGGATGTAATGGGGCGTTTGAAATGTCAGTTTTTTCTACTTGCTGAGAATTGAAGTCACTGAAAAGCCTTTTAATGTACGATTGGTCGATTGGTGTTTTCTCGCGCTTCTCTAGCTTTGGTACTTTTTCTGGAGGTTTTTGTATTATTGGATTGGAATTGAAGTCGTTAAATAATTTGTTAATATACTCTTTATCCAGGCTTGATATATTGTTATCAGTTTTCACTGGTAGAGGTTCTTTTTTATTAATTTTGACTTCATTATTGATTTCATCAAACATGCGTTTGAGGTGATCGCGGTACTTGTCGTCACTTTTTCCACTGTATGTATCAATAATGCTTGAATCGGAAGTTTTGGCAAAGTTAGAAATATTAAGAGCGAGACTGGCAATTGGAATAATCTTAATTCGAGCCAAAGGGGTATTGGCACTTTCCAAATCCTTCAATGATTTTGAGTTGAGGATAGAGATATTGGAAATACTATCTAACAATTCCTTGATTAGTTTAAAACCAATTGTTTCAAATATTCCCCGTATTTTTTCCAATGAAATTGTTAATGGTATGGTTGCTTGTTTTGAATGGGTAAGGCGAGAAGTGGTGGTGAGGTTAATACTCACAGTTTTAGGTCTCTTAATCAAACCTTTATCTTTGGAAGATTTTTGCAGCATTGAGAGATTTAAACTTTCATCATCTAATTCAATTAATCTGTTGTACAAATCTCCTGCAAAAACCACTAGCCAATCTCGAACATCTTGAAGGTTATCCACTGGTTTTCTACCTGTGAAATTTTTTCGGGACATCATGGATTTAACTTCCACTCTGTATGTCAATTCCAGTCTATAGTTTCCCCGAACAATGTCGTAAACCTTTGCGGCCAAAGCGTCATCTCGAAGTTCTTCTTTTAAGGCGAGATTGGTTTGATCCCTTAAATAGCTAATGCTGTTAGCACCAACAGGAATATCAAATTTTTGAATAATGTCATCACCAGTCTTTCCACCCATACCAGTGACATCATTAAGTTCAAAATTACATAAAAAGTTGTTAATCAGCTTGGTTCTAATGATGGTCTGATTGTCAGGTTTTTTAAAGCCACCGGCAGCTTTGGCAACCAATTTGTTTCTAGCCAACCCACCAGATGTGAAATATCCCAATTCTTGGTAGACAAGCTTTCGAAAATTTAGTAGGATTTGTGATCCTATAAGCATGCAAATGTCATCCCAATCGGTGATTGAGGGGGATTGAGGCTCAAGTTTTTGGGAGCCATTGGCGATATCTTGCTCATTCGCTGCTGATTCTTCTTGTTCAGATGGATAGATGTGGCCAATCCATTGTAACTTGGCAGGGAGAGTAGATGGAATTGGAGGTAGATTACCATTGCCTGAGTTCAACTGGGGAAACAATTCTATCAATTCTTTATAGACGATCCTGCCCAAATCAAGGTACGACTCATCAACACTTGCCTTCTCTACCAAATCACAGTTCTCCTGAAAGATCTTTAGAATCTTTCTACTTTCCCGACGATATGGATCCAATGATACTTTATGGATGCTTTGGTCGGGCAATCTGTTCAAGTATGACCAGTGTGACTCTCCCTTTTTAAACACAGCAGCATGAGCTACAACTAAATCAGGACATTTGGATTTTGCTGATTGAATGGTATCCATTCGATTAATACCAAATTTACGTGCTGGATACGACACAGCAATGAGCGATTGCCACTGGGCACAAACTACTGGTGCCTCCACTGAGAGCCCCAAGCGAACCTGCTCTACCTGGGCAAAGAACGCGTTCATATCCACGAGGGCAATGACTGATAACGGCAGAAGAAACGCCTTTTTCGCATCGTTAAGATCGTGGAGGTCTTGAAACGTAAACACAGATGGTGTGGGTAATGTCGACAAGGGATCCAGGGAACCCGACTTGGCGAGAACCGACATCAGTAGCAATAAAGGACGTAATCGAAGTAGTTAAGTTGGTGATGTAGATTTTGCAGTTCATATATCACCAGGCTATATGCAGTGCGATATGGGTATCAGTATGTCCAAGTATCAAGGGACATTGGTATAGTTACGGTTCTACTCTAAATTAGTAACCATTAAATCTTTTTGCCAGAATAGATAAAATTGGACTTGATAGAATTGCTTTGGTTATTACCTATAGATATAATTTTAACATATATTGAAACTAATATTAAGAGTGAAAGTGATATTTATGAAATATTAAAATACTCTTCATTCGATGAACAAGCTATTACGATATAATGAAATAGTTCAAGTATGAAGGGGGATCTACACTCCAGAACCAGTTAAGATGCTATTAGATAATCAGGATTATAATTAGATGTAGCTTAATTTATTAATATAAACTAATATATTTAAATTAATAGAAATATCCAAAATCTTGCTAATACAATAATTTAAACATACAAATAAGAAGTAAAATTAAAATAATTTAATAAAATTACATTTATGGAGAGAAAAGCTGGCATTTGCTTATAATATATATTAATTTTAGCGTTCGTTATTTTGTTAACAATTACTATATACTTCTTATGACTGACATTTGACAAACAAATCAAGGATTATTTACAGATATATCACGATCTCAGGTCTTGTACTTGAGGTGGTTAAATATGTTTCTTGGAATCTTGTGCTGATGAAGCAGACAAAAAGACTAAACCGTTGCATTTTCTCCCACAATTTTCGGCTCTGGTGTGTTAATCGAAGAGTTGTTCTATTTGACAAACTATGAACAAAATGGATCAATATATTTTGGTGGGTATAGTAGTAAGTTTTTTTAGATAACAAAGAGCTCGTATGGCGCAGTGGTAGCGCAGCAGATTGCAAATCTGTTGGTCCTTAGTTCAATCCTGAGTGCGAGCTCTCTTTTTTTTGCAGGTTGCCCCTCTTTTCATGCATAGAATCCATGCATGTGGATGCACATCATCTAGTTGATTTGATTAGTGCCAGGTATAGACACATCCCCTAATTTTCAGTCGGTTCTTTTTCAACGTACTTTATACAGTAGTCTAAAATACCAGCAATAGTAGTCATCTAATGTCCCAGTAGATCCGAATGAACAATTTTCCCGAACGAATTCTATTGTCGAGAAATTTGTTTTAGATGTCTATTTTGGGGATGGGGATATAATATGCAAATGCAACCATGTGCATGATGCTTTATGACTAAAAAATAGTAAACGTCATAGCCACATCAATATCTTGCTCTCACGGTTATAATCATCATTATTATGATAAGTCAGATAATAAGATTAGACTTTGATATTGTAATCTCCGATACTTAGGCCATACAGCAACTACTTCGCCTATTTCTTGTGTACAGATTGCAAGACAGCTTAAAATGGTCATATGCAAGGGAATACACGTCATAACGTTTATGCCCCTGAATAACATGTCCTACTTGCAGGGTCTATTGCCGTGTGTAACGGTTATCCATGGACATAAGGGCCCTTTTCTCGCCACATATTTTTACAGTCTACACAATCAACCAGTGACAACTCTGCCTATTTTGGAAGGCTACATATTTGATTAAATTTCATACTCTTCACTAAAGAAGTTGATATGGTGAGTTTGACACCAAGAACCAGCATCTGTATTTAAAGATTGGGGCCCACATGAAACCACCCAATGGTTTTTGGGATCGATATCAGTCCCCAAGATCTCTTCAAGGATTGGCCGGCCTGGAATGAAGGCCCTTGTAGAATCCGAGTTGCCTATTTCAGACAATTCGACGTTGTTTAGCAATTCTTCATTATCTTCCCCGTCGATCTTGAACAAGGGAGTATCGCCACCAGTGACATAAATGGAGAAAAGGGGAATATCAGGAAGATGGTCTAAAATATGCAAGTCATACTTACTTTTCACGCACCAGGTTAAGGATACTGGCAATGATTTAGAAGTAAAGTATGTAAATAGGGGAATTCCAAAAGAAATCCCCGAGCCCCCACATAGTATATTCAAGGAAGTTGCTGAGGAGAAAAATGGCGGGGGAAGCGAGGAATATGGGCCAGCCATTGCATAAGTTGGAGCAATTGGATTAAATTGAAGATGGGCTGAGTGTCTGACAATTAAATCTAAGCACGGAGATCCGTCGTCATGTATAGAGCTGATTGTGTAAGGGTGTGTAGGTAAAAGCCAGGTATAATAACCAAACTTTCTATAAGATACTCTAATATGGGAACCAGGAAGGTAGGTTGGGAAATTGTCTGGTTTCTTGATGCGGATGATTTGTAAGGAAGAGACGGCCGTGTTCTGAAACACCTCGATATCTGAATTGGTGATGGTATAATTGGAAAACCGATTGTATGCTTGAAGTGCTAACAATGCTACACATACCAAAAAGAGATAGAATACTCCGGGACGGGCATGAAGGGTGATAAGACCCACAAATAACCATACCAACACATTATGCGATAAATAAAATAGGCGGTAGCTCCTTTTTCTCAAAAATTTGACAGATACAACCAGCACAAACAAAACTACGGTAGAAACAATCACCCCCAAAAAATTGACCAATTTGAAAAAATGGCCCCAAAAACTGCCCTGAACAAGCCATTTGTAGCAGTATCCAACGGTATGGACAAGCACACAGAGGAAAATCAACCTCGAGGTCCATTTATGGAGGGTGATGTTTTCAAGATAGTAGCCCCAGGGACTATAGTTGGAATTCTGGGGCCTCAAGGCAAGATAGATGTCTAGTGGTAATAAAGCATAAGCGATCCTGCCATAACGCTTGATGACAGTGGGATAATTTTCTGCCAATTCCTTGACGTGGAACACCCCGAGAATTGCAATTAACAGTACCCATGTGCCTATGATGACGACAACAGGCACTCTGCGGAGGGTTCTCCAGGGTGAATTCGGAGACCCTGTTTGGGACCATTGGCGGATGTAGAAGGCGTAGATGATCCAGCCAAAAAGGATTTGGACCAAAGATAGCACGACAAAAAGGTAGCCGTACTTTATATTGACGGTGTGATGGTGGCCGCCGTGCCTGGGGGCAATTGGCTCATTGGATTGATCCATGGTGATAAATAACGGTAGATGTTATAGCAGGTTGAACCTGTAATGCGCAAATTATTTTTTTATTTCGAGGTGGTCACGTGATTACAGGTTAAGCCCCTCCCCCACCAGCGAGTGCGTATTAGTCAGATATTGCAGATTAGCACCAACCTGCAAACCGCCATGTGGCTTTATAATATCCAATAATATCCCTTTAGTGACATAATCAGACATCTGCTTCTACGGGTGAATTGATGTGGTGTTGATGATGAACACCACCCGCGTGTGGTGAAACATAAATGCACTGTTGTGTCCTATTCCAGGTATCGTTCCAAGTGGAGAAAGTCCCGTGGAAAGTCGGAAATATCGGAACATGAAGAATGAGGCGATCGATTTGTGGCATCCGAAAAGTAAAAAACTAGACGGGTAGGTAGGACCCTTTAATTCTGCCGAGGCTGCTAATCACTCATTTTTAATTGCAAGACAAAAACATCGAGATTAGGAGCCAAGTAACCCTAAATAGAAATGATTTTAGACATTAGAGCGAGGATGGTTCACAGATGGTGTGATGGTTCAGCACAGGTGGATTGCCAAGGTTCCAAGATCAAGAAATCACAATATACGTAGCCTTGGAATGGAGAGGTACGGAATCGACCAACTTAGCCAAAAGTGTAATGGTGATTGTAAGTGAAAAAATAGATGATAGAATATGACACCTGATTAGGAGTCAAAAATGTCTCGGAATAGAGATGATAGAATTCCATGCATCATTATCAGGGTGCTTGTTATTAAGGTTTGTATCAATAGGTGTACCTAGGTATAATCATGGGGTGCACATATAAAGATAAAGGGATGAAGTGATCAAAAAGTATTATGCACAATAATTAGGTTTCACGCATAAATAATCCAAATTGGAAAAATAAAATGGTTGTGGGTCGTTATGAATCTTGAATAGGAAAAAAAAAAAAAAAACACACCATCCACTTCACCGTTGAAAGTGTTTAGTGCACTGGATGACTAGTTTAGAAAAGACTACACGTTTTTGAACACTACTTTGCCAAGCTGCTACAGCCCACGAAAAACCCTTTTGACTTTATGAATAAAACTTTATTTTTATGACGATCTGAAATCTCCTATCATCATGCACGAGTAACTAGTCAGCGATTGTGCGGCATTATAAAAATTCCATACTCCACACGCGGAAAATCCACTAGCCACCTGTTGTGTTTGAGAATTCCTAGACACCTGACAATCTTCAACTCTAGACAAATGAATCTCTGTACTACGCTGCACCCAGTGACGATCCATAAAAACGTCACGATACGTACCTGATAGATCTTTGCGAAGTGTCAAAAATGCTTTTTTTGCATTTGGTCAATATGTAAGACACTAAAGATATTACAGATACTCGTTATTTTAGCACTTGAATACAACAGTACTGTGAATTTTGTATAATTAGAGATCTCAACGTTGAAGCTGTAATTTCGTCATCAGCTTTGCCACATTATACTGTTACATCATTGAGCCTGAAACGGTTATAAGCGATGGGAAGCTGTAATACCAGGGTACATATGGAGAATAACAATATACAGGTTAGAAGTCTACAATATTTCATGTCAACACAACTAAGCAGCGTCGTAAGTGTATATACTGAAACATACCAAGAAGTTATGAAAAGCAATTTGATGATATGTTGTGGCTAGACTGGAGAATAGGCTTTTCTGTGCAAGGTTTGTAGTTATCGGATCTGTGTGGCGAGTGATCGAGAACTATTGGCGGTGACATCACCAAGCACTCGCCCCAGCCTAATTTGGATTAATAGGAGGCAAAACAGGACTATCCCGGCAGATTACGGTGCCCTCACAAGCAGCTAGCACATGTTTTGCATTTTGGCACATGAGACCGACTCGATGTATAGTTGTTATGAGCATGTATATTTTTAGCGATGTGGACTAGCTAGTTGAACCAGAACAGAAAGAGGTCATGTTTCGAAAGATATGATACAGTATAGTTGATAAAATTAGAATTCTCAGAAATACGGAGAAATTATCATTCCAAGACCCGAGGCGGATTCTAGGTCCTTTCCTAAACGAATATGTAGGTTGTGGCGTGTTGCAGCTGTTATCAAGGCAGGGTTCACACAGAACGGTTGTGAATTACGTCAGGCGCTCGCTTCACCTGCGCCTGGGGCAGAGTGAAAAAATCAGCCACAAGTGCGTTAGCCACTTGCATGGAATGTGCATATGATCGAAAATAGCATACTATTTATAATTGTCTCAAACAGCCAATTGTGTGTGAAGGTGTAGTTCAAGAACCAGTTGGAAACAATCCAAATCTCAGCGAACAGGTTTTCACTAGCAGCGGTGCTCACATGTTTGGCAAAGAAAATGGGGAACAAACAGGGAAAGGGACTAGGCCAAGAAGGGGCTTCAATATACTTTAATAATTGTTTTACATTTCGATTAGAATTTTTATTATTTTTTTTGCTAATATTTTTTGACACTTGTGGCGAGTGGAAGTTCAATTATAATTTATGAATATACAGATGGATGGAAGTCCGTGGGGTCAACAGAATAGTTCCGATTAAATTCAGCTACGAAATCCAAAGAACAATATTCAATAGTTTGAAAAACAAAAAAAAAAAACCGGCATTGTAGCAAACAGAAGATACAACAATCCCTCGTGGCCGATTTGAAATTACAAGGAACTGGACCTGATTATACATTAGGATTATAGAAGAAAAGAAGCCGGAAAAGTAGAAACGGAAAAGACCGGGTTAATAGTGGGTTGGGTGTGCCGTGTAATTAGGTGAATCACATGGAATAAGCGGGAGTTTGAATCAGTCTGAGACGTGGTGAAAATAGTGTCTTCGTTTCTAGAATATGCAAAGCATTGTCCACAAGCGACGGAGTCCCGTGTATGAAAGAAGCACTGGTATGAATATTATTCAACTCGCATGTAATTACTGATAGTCAGACGAAAATAACTCAGCATCATCGTAGAACAATAATGCGTCCTGTATCTATGCACATGCACCCTTACACCTATGTACTTACCCACAAATGCATGAATTATTTTCTTTTTTTTTTCTCCCTTTCAAATGTCTATTATGTACTCCCTATTTGGGTTTATCATTTCTAGACATAGTCTATTATGGTGGGATTTTCGGTTTAGCACCGCCATACTAAATATGTATGATTACATAGTGCATGGTGTGAAAAATCCCCTTATATAAATTCATATATAAATGCACCACCCCCCCCTCTAACATATTTGTCTAGTAATTAATTCTACTATTGGCCAGTTCAGATTATCTACTTAATAATACACCCGAATTGGACCAATTCCTATTTAACGCCGCCCCTCAATCACTCCCTACTTTTTATTAGTCCCTGCAACCCCGACTCCCTAATAACCTCCAGTTAGCCCGGATTTCAGTTCTAATCTAAACAATCCCAAACCTTACAATGGTGTATACAACAGAAGCCGCCAAGTGGAAGGCGTACGAATTCAGTGACCCCTTTGCCGCTGGCTCCTTTTACGTTTGCAACAAAATCAACAAGTTCTTTTGCCGCCCTGATTGTGACGCTCGCCCCATCACCAACTTGAAGTCTGAAATCAAGTTTGTGGAAAACCCCAACGAAGCCATCCACATGGGTTACACCGCCTGTGAATCGTGTGAGCCTTTGAACTCGCCAAGCATCGATGTTCAATTGTTGATCAAGTGTGTGGCTCACACCAACAAGCTGATTGGCTTCTTACCCCCCCTCATGGATGCGAATGAGGAGAAAAACAACCAGCGCATCAAAGCCAATATTATTGAGTCCAAGAGGGTCAATGAGGAACAAATCTTGCGCACCATCAATAATGCCGGTGGCGTGTCTGCCAACCGCAGATCGTCGTTGCCCGTGATCAACTTGGATGGCAAGTTCTCCAAGGACACTACCACCCTTTCCAAGAATGACTCAGACCACTACCGCTTGGTAGACTTGGCATGCCGCCACTTGGCCTTGGCTGCCGCAATGAGCATCTACCAGACCAGTCTGCCAAAGAACCCTTCCACTCCCGAAGAAACCGGTTCTCCCAACTCCCCTTCTAAAAGAAGAAGAAGAAGAGGGGGTGTGTTAGGGTTTAAAGAATTGGCTGCAAAGTCTAAATTATCCGCATGGCATTTTCACAGAGTGTTTAAGTCGGTCACTGGTTTGACCCCTAAGACTTATGGTGACAAGTGCTGGGAATTCATCAAGAAATACAAGGAGTCTGGTCAACAATCGCTGTTTGCTAGTGAACCTTTACACTCGCGTCCTATCAAGACTCCTTCTAATGGATACCAAACCCCAGCCTCTTCTACACACAGCTCTATTGACTCAGTGCCTACTTCTCCTGAATTGGGACAACCCCCTAACAAAAAGGTCAAGATGGAATCTCCTGGTGTGATTTCTCCTTCTAACAAGTTAAATGGGTTTAATTCGGTGAAGCAACTTGATACCCTTAACTACGATCAATTGAACTTTGCTGATGCTGTACCCCAACAGGTTGGATTTGAGTTGAATCAATCTCCTTTGTTCAGCAACAACTTTAACATGTTTGAAGCTGATTACAATAACTTCCAGAACAACAATAACTACACCAGAACATTCTCTGCTCCAGACTTGACCAGACACAACAGAGAACTTCCATCGACCCTCTTTGGCCACACCCAGAGACTTGAGGAGGACAAACAACAGAAACAACAATTCGACCTGTTTCAAATTAAACAAGAAATTTCCACATCTCCTTTGGCGAGTAGCATTTCTCCCAATGCTGAAACCACAATGGGAAATATCAACTTTAATGACCATGATTTAGTCGGTCAAATGTCGTCTACTAACACTGGTATTGATGAATTTTCCAACATGATTTCTGATCTTGATTCTAACAACTTGGCCATGCAAGTTAGCAACGACGACTTCAACTTTGGTTTGGGTAATACTATCTCTACCAGCCTCGCACAACCCGCCACCGCCTTTGATATGAATACCTATCAAGGTGTTACTTACGGTAACACCAGAAATGACGGGTTGTCTGAAATGTTAGCAACTGCCGTTACCGATTTATAGATATAGAGTTTGCAGGATGCAGATGTTACGATGGAATGACTGATTTTTGTGTGCTACGTTCCTTTTATTCGATTAATTTCATTAATGTACTTTAATATACGATTTTTATGAGAATCAAAAACTGTTTGGTAGTAGTAGTAGTAGTAGTATGTAAAAACAGATGTTACACTATATTTGGACTAATTTTGACTAATTTCTGAGGAGTATTGGCAAACACGTGAGTGGTGTGTAATTACAAACAAGTTGATCATGAATGACATTTTCAATGTTAGCTGCAGGCACATTCATGCAGGTATGACATACCTGCAGGTTTTGTTTCGCATCCTGGAATGATTCAATTCTACCTTTAAGGGGCTCTGTGGTGGAGTCATTTATTTACTAAAAAACTGGGCACTTTGGTAGCCATACTACTAAGGCTAATGTGGGGGGTAACTTAGTTGTATCCCTTGTAGTATTTTGGTTGACACATGCTCAAATGCTAATTGAATTTCATGTCATGGATGATGGTACATCGTGCGTTATGCATGATCATCAACCCACAGTTCCACTAAAATCAACCCAGACAATAGATTCAAAATTAAAAATCTTAGGAGGTTTGTTCGATGTAATTCCTAAAAGAACACGGAATACCCCTAAGATGTCGGGGATCCGAATAAATAGGGTGAGTGTGTGTAGAACGATCAAGGATCGACGCTTGGAATTCAAAAAAAAAAAAGGCTCAACAATGACATACATGCAGACACCACATGAACTTGTTTAAAACCAACGTACCTGTATACGCACATGGTGCTTACATGTACATACATAGATAAATATATCAATATAAATTTATAAGTACGATTTTCACCAAGGATCACTACTTGAGTGGAGGTGAAACATCAGATCAGATACTGAAAAAATATCCATAATTTACAAGTAATCTCCACTAAATGTAGATATTTTACTAACTAGGGCCCAGAACTCGGCAAAACCTTTCCCTTGAATATGTGTCTCGGGGCCACAAAAACTGCAATGCGCTTTCGGGGTTTGTGTAATTTGGTATATTTTTCTATTTTGTTTTTTGTCCTGCAGGCTGTGTGTGGCCTTCCCAGGATAATACCATATAAACCGATCCGGTAACCTACCCGATATCGGAAAAATATATCCTTAGATAATATATGAGAAAAGTGGTCTTCTTCATAAGTGCATACTTTAACCCTTCGCATGTATAATAGCTAATTTAGATATTGTATGACCGTTCAATTTTTAACTCCACTCCGCCTCTGTTCAGGATGCAACTATTCTACCAACATTGGTTATGCATATTGGGGTTGTTTAATTAACCAATTGCGTGCGAGCGAAACTTTCCAAATACGATCGGAAAATACCCCAAACGCTAATATTTAGACTTTTCCACTTCCACCTCCCTTCGCCATCCTCCCCTCTTTTGTCCTCTCCCTAATTGTTTTCTTTACCCCCAATTGATATGTAATAGGACATCGCCTGTTGGACTTTGCACTGAAATGTGCCACCAACAATTTCACCAGCCACATTAGCCTTTCGAAAATGGCAAGCTCTACTAACCATGCATACTGCACCTGTCAATATTTTATAGTAACCCGTAGGTCAAAATCTAGAATACTCGAGTGCAAACCCCATTTGGACATTGACAGTTTCTCGGTACAACTACGTGCAAAATTGCCTTCATAAATTAGAGTTCAACTACTACTTTTGTTCTTCAACAATCATATTTTAGTTGTGTTTAGTTGCGCCTATTGCGTTTAGTTCAAATATTTTAATGAAATGCACTGACGTACTTGCGAACAATCAAGTACTGCGGAAATGCTTTCGAATAGTCCTTCGGGATAGGATTGACTGCTTGCTAAATATATCCACTGTGGTTCTTGAGCCGTGGATGCTAACACCACTTTGTATGTTTTTGACACTCCTGTAAGTACTATATATTTACTAATACTTCAATTCCAATTTTTGGAAACATCCATGACACCATCCATGGACCAATTCAAATAATTTCTTCTCATCACCTGGTATAATGAACAATCTTGATGGTTATGGATATCATAGATACTAGAACTATGCAACTCTACACCCTTTTTCGTAAATTATTTATTGGGAGAGAGGCGTGGAGGCTAGACCTCCGTTTCTTGTGTTTTTTTTTTAAACTACTATAATTGATCTACTGTATTCAAAAAGCTTAAATTTAGAAATTAGGCCCGTTTGAATTGGTCCAGCAAGGATTTCGACCACACAATACAGTTTAAATGCAATACAACTGACGCTTCACTAAGTAATATTGAGAAATAAGAAGCAAAAATGCCAAAATAAAAATAACTTTGATGTAATCCCGGGCCAATATATCTAGAGCGGCTCAGCTTGCCTCGTTATTTTTACTTGATCATACTCAACACCAACTCAGAAAGCTTATCAGTGAAATTGTCATTATTAACTTTTGTTTTGGGCCCATTCTTTTGCCCTTCACTATATTGGTGATAATGGTGCTGCTGTTCCATAAACAACTGATTGATCTTGTCCAAAATAGCCTCTATCTTGTTGATGTATTCCTTGTTACCTGAGTTCTTGCTAGGTGTGTACACCTTTTTTGTTTTAGTTTTGTAAGTGCTTTTGGGACGATTTCCAGACCCAGATCCTCTTCTAGTATTTCCATTTTCAAAAGAAAGAGGCGACACTGCCTCCCATTGATCATTTAGACTCATCTCGATAAGTTTAATTTCCCGGGCTCTTAAACTTATGAAAACGGTTCTAGAAATGATCTCTTCATATCCTTCATTCCGTTGATAAAATAACAAATCATTCTTCATTGCTGTAGTCACCTGTGACTCCAATTTAGGATTTATTGGACATGATTGCAAATTGTATTCTGGTCTAAATTCATCGCTGAATGCAACATTCGGTAAAAGTGGCTTCTGTTTGAACACAGTATAGGTAGGAGGCCATATATGGTCCTTGACACTTTTAAGTTTGTAATCCTCAATCGTAAAAGAATTTTTATTACTAGGAATGGAAGTAATTGTGCTCTGATCATTAACAAAGCTTTCCGCATCATCGATATCTTCATATGTTGTTTCATTCTTATTGATTCTGTATGGTTGCACTTCCAATGTTTTTTCGTCATATTGTTCCAATGATATGTCCGAATTCATGATACTGGTACATTTGAGTCGGATGACATTTCTGTTGTGTTCGGAAATATTTTTAACCATATTGTCATTGATCAATGGGACGAAAACACCGGTTTTGGTTCTCTTAATCTCTAGATTTCTCTTCGTATCATTCATTAGTGAAACATTCATGGGTTCTTCAGAAACAGAGCCCTTTTGCTGTCCATTATTCATGTTATAAAGATCATACATCGACTGAGTTCTTGAGAGTTTTGTAGGTGTCATCAGAAAACCGCTTATGGAATTATGATGATGTTGATGATAATTTCCATTGTTGTGGATATTTGGAATGCTAATTGAAGAGACTGCTTGGCCATGATTATTAGATTGCCAGGAAAAGTCGTCATGTTCTATGGCTGGGGATGGAGACCGTAATGATTGGAAAGAATTTCGTTTGGATAAACTACTAGTGTACGGTGGAGGAACATATTCATCTACCAAACTTCCATTGTAAGATGAGCCTAATGCATGAGAATTAGTAAATGTATTAGAAGCATTGGAAACGCTACTATTGTAGCTTCCAAAAGAGTTCTTCCATTTTTCCATAAAACTTCCTCCAAGTTTGGATAACGAATAGTTTGCTGACGATGATAAAGACAAGGATGAATTCAATGAAGATGAAAGTTGAGACATCGAGGAAGACTTTGAAAGTGAATCACGTCTTTCCTTTGATGAACTGCTTGCCACAGAAATCGGAACAACTTGAGCGCTGGACTCTACTCTTGAATTAGGGGTGGTCATAGTCGCCACTTTAGATTTTCTAGGTATTTCCCAACCTTTTATCGAGGAAGCAGAACGTCCAAGTGAATTATCCGACGAGTTAGTGGAAGCCCGGTAGTTATGTGCCTGTATAGGAATGGGGTCAGATGAACTGTTTGTAAGTATAGGCGAGCCTCTACTTGATATAACGGACTCTATATTTGGAGACTGAGATAAAGCTCTCCCATTTGGAGTGGGAGTTACTTCTTCACTGCTGACAGTAGCTTTCTTACCGTAATTGAAGTCATCATCGGATTGTTCGTATATGTCATTGATAGGATCATTGGGGTCATTAGTTATGAATTCAAACATGCTATTGGGAATGAGAGCATTTATAATAAACACCAACTTCTTGGCCACCACGGGGTTACCGGTCATGATCACTATTCTGGTTATTTCTCGAGTTTTTGAACCTTGGACATTATAAAAAGGTTTGGTGCCCAACAGCTCTCTGAAAGGTAATATTAAAGCCAATAAACTGGCCAAAAACGTGTTCCCCATGCTAGTACTTTCAGAATTAGCCAATGCAGTGGGACTTGTACCGTTTTGATATATATTATAGGCAGCTGGGTTAGGCTGGGCGGATTTTCCGTCCTTAAACTCCAACCAGTTAATCACTTCCAACACCCAATTCAAAAGCATGGAGTTGTAGCTCTTTGATTTTGAAGCGATGGTGTATTTAATCAAGCTATTGGAGCAGATCAATTTAGGAATATTTGCATTATAATTTACCAATTTGACTAGCTTGATAATATGGTTAGCCATATCGGGATCATTTTGAAGGAGGTAGTTGGGGAATTGGAGCCGTTTGTTGATGATATATGGACATGGCTGTGACGGAGGAGATTCGGAAATTTGGCTCGAGGTGGTTGACAACCCCATCTTGAGCTCATGGATAAGTTTCTTGATGGTGAATTGCTGTAAGAGAATTAGGTAGTGGGTGATTTCATGCCAGTTATTAAAGATGACGTCGCTGATGTCATATAAGGAGTCTAGGGGGATAATTATTCCTATGGCAAAGCGACTATTGATATTGTTATTAGTGGATTTTGAGGAGGATGGTCCCAGAGACGCCCCAGGTACTTTTGCAAACAGGTAATTGCGAATATTGGACTCCTTGTTGGGCAAAGTCGGGGTGGGGTTCCAAGAAGACTGGGCACTTCCCATGGCCGAAAGACCAGGATTGTCGGAGGTGTCCAAGTCGGTGATGGAAAACAACCTGGTGACAAGCACCGAGCGACACGAGCCCGAAACCAGGCTATTCAAGACCGGAAGCACATGGATCTTGGTGGAGGAATGCGTCTGGTTGGTGGGGAGGCCGCACCCGAACATATAGTCGTTCAATTCGCCCGAATTATGGTGCACCTTGGACGAAATGGCAAAATGCTTGTTTCGAACCGCATTCTTGCCCAGTTTGCAGAAACTGGAGTTTGGAGCTGAAACCTCGGGCTCGTTGGCAGAATCAAACAACACCTGTTTGGACCGGAGACTGCCGCCGTCTTGTGACACAATCACCCGGAACAACTGATTGTTGAACGAGTAAGGCTTGAGCTGGTTGGGGTTGTGGGTGCCATATAGAATCTCTCTTGTGTAGGGGTCTTCGTAGGAGTTGAGATGGCCAGAAGAACTCACCACCGGCGGACCCTGGCCGGAACCGGCACAGGCGCCGTGGGATTGGACCGCCTGGCTCTGCTTAAAGAGTCGCCCTAGCATGCTTCGAACTGGCTGGCTACTGGCACTGGCTCATTGAATACACTCCAGTATGGGGGTGGGAAGGAAACGGTTGGTCAAAAAATTGAGGCCCAATCGGGAACTTAGAGCGGATCCGCTAAAGGTGGGGGGGCCAGGCCGACAACTGGGGGGCGGTAGTGGAGGGAGTGCTGCTGGGGGTTAAGGGCCACGGGATTCCGAGGACTCAGCAGGTCGTATAAACGTCGAGGGATGGGTAGCTGGTATGGGGCTAGCAGCTAATGAATGTGAGGGTAAGCGAAGACACCCGGTTGTGAGCGCGGGGAGAGCGGCGGGCACCTGAGGGGGCGGTCACGTTACTCAGCCGCCAACAAAACTGGTTAAACGGCGATGGTGAAGGGGGTGGCAATGTTGTCAGCGGCGGTCTTCCGGTTAGCCGCGGGTGTCGGGCTTGGCGCTTTCTGATTGGCCGGCAGACTGCTGCAGCTGCTGCTGCCCAAATGGCGCCAAATCGTTCCAAATGGCTCCATCACATGGCCATCCGCCGCAATGGTGCTCATTACCAAAACGGTCAAGATTTGCGAAGTGCGTTATTATTTCCGTTCTGTCCGAGCACGTGAACCAAGGGTCGTACGACCCTAGTTTGTTCTCTTTCTACAACGGCAGTCTCGTGCCTGAGGCTGCCGCCCACTGTGCTACCAACCGGCCAATAGGAAGCTCCAAAGTGGCTGGCGGCACCACCCACCCAAACACCATTGGATGCTTGCGGCTACGGCCCTTAACAGAAGGCACAGGCGATCTGTCAAACCACGCTGCAACGGCTGCCAGTCACGTGATACACTTGCCTGAAACGGTCGTGTCTGAGAAGTCGACTATATGATGTAGAGATCCAATTAACTAGAGAATCCACGTGTGTTTATGCCCGGTTGAATAATCGATAGAGTCAAATTTAGAGGCTTAGAAGAATCTTGGATCTGATAAGTCCGATCGTAATTTAGCATTTAATTTACTAGAGCAATCTTGCTTGGTAGTCGATAAATTAGAAGAGGATCAAATGCAATAATTTGAAACACCAATAAAGCAATACACTTGTAATGAGAGTTTTATTGGACCGGTATGTTTAATTTGAAATTAATCGATGAACCGGATTTTTCGTGAATCGCCAATGATTAGCTTTAGTAGTACCCCTATCCTCAAAGCTCCAATTAGAATTCATAATCCTTTTGGTCTAGCGCAGTATATAATGGTTACCAAAGATATGCTTCTGGTTTAATTTTTTTTAATATTAATTCGATACGAACTACATGTGAGATATATAAATGGTTACCAGAAATAAGTTTCTCGGTCCTATCGTAATTTAAAAAGACTCAGCAGAATTGGCACCGTGTGTTCCTATATTCAGAGTCCCATCCAACGATAAAAAGAGGTCTAAGAATATTATAAATTATCAAAAAATTTGAAATTTGAGATTTGAGAGGATTAAACTTGGTTATAATGTGAGCAACCAATAGTTTAAAGGAGTAATCGAAATTAATGTAAAGAAATCACCCAGTAAGGATTTTGTTGAATTTTTTCTTCTATGTAATTGAGTTCTTTTCACCCAATAATAATTACAAAATTTATTAGAGAAATCTGGCTATTTATCGAAAGGCAAATCCATCTAATTATCAAAGATGTATTGTATTAGTTGAAAAAATTAGATGATACATGATCTGAGCCAATGAAATAGAACAAAACAAGTTATAGTATCACCAGAACTAAAATTGCCCGCTTTTTCAATTAATTTTCATTCCTAATCATTATTCAGCCCGATTGATTAATCCTTATTTTAGTTAATACAGAAAAGCTTGTAATCGCTTTGATAATAGTCTATTATTCCAACCAACAGAAAACCCTCACATACATGCTTAATGTCTCAATGATAATACCTGGATTTATAATAAAACACAAAACCTATATCGATGGAGGGTAACTAAAGAACTAAGCTATTTTTGTATTTCAACTAAATGATGCTTATTTTGGTTTGTGGGCTAATTATAATGTGCCAATTAAAGATCTTTCAATGTATCTTCAACGACATTCAAGAAAATATCGGCATGGCTCTCGTTAAAGACTAAAGTGGGTCTTAATCTGGTCGACAAATCACCACATCCACCAAGATTGACCCCTCTAAGACGTGCAGACAGAACAAACTTGTTTCTGGAATCGGCATCATTGAAGTCCCAGGCAAGGAAGGTACCGTAATTCTCACCTCTCAAGTTCTTAACCTTATCAGGGAATTTTTGGAACAATTTATCCAAATTGGAGTACACATAGTTTCCAACTTCGGCTGTCTTTGCAACTAAATCATGCTTAGCAATCTCTTGATAGATGGTTTTGGCAAGAATAGCCTTGGATGGGTCACCACACCAGGTGTTGAACTGTCTATATGGAGTGCTAGGCTGCAATTGCTTGTCGTGGAAGTAGAAACCGGCAGCTTGGAATTTCTTGGAGAAAGTAACCATGTCTGGAGGAGTGGGCAAGTTCCAGTGCTCATGGCCCCAGAATTTACCAGTAGCTCCAACACCAGTTTGGACCTCATCTACAATCATCAAGATTTCGTGCTTCAAGGTGATGGCTCTCAAACCTTGGAAATACTCGGAAGAAGCATGGTTATCACCACCTTCAGCTTGAACTGGTTCCACGATGATGGCAGCAACTGTGTGTGGGGGGTAAGAGGTGATGATTTTTTCGAATTCTTCCAAGCATCTTTGCTCTTCAGCGTGGTTTTCTTTAACATATTCGCTCAATGGGTATTTAAGTTGAGGGAATGGAGCCTTTGGCCAAGGGAAAGCTGGCATGTCCAATTTATGGATTGCCTTGGATCTGGTGGTCGACAAAGATCCAAACAACCGGCCATGGAAGCCCTTATCAAACGATAAAATCACCATTTCCGAAGTTCCTGGAGCCTTGTTATCCATTACCGAGGACAATTCTTCCTGGGTGAAGCCCAAAGAACCTCTTTTCATGCTATGTTGGTAGATAAAAGCGGCTTTGTAGGCCATTTCGTTGGAGTCAGAACCACTCAAACCGGTCCAGACTCGGTTCATGCCTGGAGGAGCTGCTGCCATAATCCCATCTTCAAGGATTTGGTGATAGTCAGCCGAGGGAAAGCAGGCCATTGCAGGTCTGTTGACCAAGGCATTAGCCATTTCGTCCGATTTTGCCGATTTTATAAGCTCGGGGTTATTGTACCCCAAAGGAATCGACGAGATCTGGCAGTACACATCAAGCATCTGGTTCCCATCAACATCAGCAAGATAGTTACCTACCGACTTGGTGTAATCAGCCACAAAGTAGGTGGCCTTGTTGTCGTAAACCTTTCCCAACTCCTCGTTCAAAGCAACCGACTTGGGGCCTGGAATGGCGCTGGTCACCACTTTGGGTCCAGTTGGTTCATTGGGGAAATATTGGGCTGCTACCGATTGCGAACGAGTGAAGTTGATCTGGGCTTGCTTGGCAAGTAATGCGCGAGTGGGAGCGTTTCTAGCGATTCTAATCATCCCAGTGTATACAATTGGTAGAACGTGATCAGGCTAGGGATGGTTAAGATTGGAGACACCAAATTTCATGGCAGGTTGCCAACTTATATAGTTGGTGATGTTTATGACCCCACATTTTTTTCAGGAACTCGCTTCCCGTACCGCGCTGCTTATCGCCAGATTTGGTATACTGATAGCGATACCCGCTAACTTCGGTGGTGGGTTTCCGCCACGTGCCTGAACCATTAATGTACTAGGGTAAAATGAGCGGCAGCCTTACCACGTGAGGGGCTATTACTTTAACCGCCGATTGTTGTTCACTGGTGGCCTAATCGGTACATCCGCTAAGCTCCTTATAAAGAATAAAAGAGGTCGGGTTTTGGCTAGGTCTTCGAGACTCCGGTCAAAACAAACTAACGTTTTGGTGATGACTGGATGCTGGGGGTCTCGTGACTCACTGCTGTAGCTTCGATGAGCAGAACCATACGATTGCACCCACTCAAATTTACTGGTGGATTATGGCTGCGAAATAGCACTGAATCATAGCTTAATGAACGAATTGCACTCATGAAACAATTTATTTAGTACTCTCCAACCACAGCTGTCTGCTTAAAGAGTTATCTTCGTGTAATTAACACGAATCTCAAAGAATTTCAATATCTAGGCAAAAGATTGTATCTTGTCAACACAACCTGAAAGTTCAAAGAATTGATTATCATATTCAGCTTGCTGTACTGACAACGAAAGAGCGAGATTCACGTTGTCACTACATTGCTGTTTAGCAAAATTAATTGCGTTTTGGCTGCAACACTGACTTTAAAATTTAATACAATTATCTCTTTGTTACTGATAGTATATGAAAATCTAAAACAATTCTCTCTTTCTTACTGACAGTAACTTCGAAAGAAAAAAGGTATTCGAAACGGACTTGAAAGACATAGAATGACCTTATTTTGGCACTTATACTGTTCACACTACTTGTTGTGTACAATATACACACACCGGTAACGTTTCTGTGAGGTTCAAATACAGTCTTATATATTTTGAATCGCAAATTTGAACCATCATGTGCTATTAGATTTTTTTTTGGATCCCTATGGCTGCTTGAAAATCCCTACAAGAGCAACCTGTTATCACAATCACCACATCAACAATTTATTCTTTTCCAGTTGAGCTTCAATCGCTCATAGGGACTTGATATGCAAAATCATATACTCAATGGTTCTGAGCAATATTTAACAACCACTAGTATCGTTTGTGTCGATGCAAGAGACAAAAATAATGATTTTGCCCAGGATCGAACTGGGGACGTTCTGCGTGTTAAGCAGATGCCATAACCAACTAGACCACAAAACCATTGATGTTGATGTAATTTATGGATGTCTAACATCTACGCCGATTCGGTTAACGAATCGAATACACTACATATGCAAAAAAAACTTCCACGGCACATCCTCCAGGAATGAGCTTCTCCATTCATCTTTACCGTTTGTTTTGAGCCACAGGTCTTGTCTTCAGTAGCTGTGTTGGATTACATCTAACAATATGACATCCAGTTGCACGTGAGATGAATGGTCTATTTTGAGTCGTGCAATGCTCAACCAAATAATATACGGCCAGGGATCTGCATGTAACATGATGCTCGGTAGCTTGTTCCAAACAGCATATACAGGATGGAAGTCATACCCCTCGCTCGGATTTGTCATACAAAGACAAAAGTAAGTCATTCGAGATGGACTTATGGTGATAAGTACCTTCAAAATGAAACCCTTTAGGCTGTAATTTTGGGAGCTAGTTGGCAGTTACTTTCGATTATGGCCGAATTTTAGACCAAGGTATAAATTTGGTACTTTTTGGGTGCGAAAATGTATTGGTTGAGTACGGGAAACAGTTGAGAATTAACTTCTAGTCAAGAGCAAATTCAACCCCATCAAGACTCTTTATTGTTCGGTGTCCGGGGAACAAAACAGAGTTATGTCTTGAGGAATTTTGAGTTTCTTGGCAATTTTTGGGCAACAAGGATAGTGTAGAACAATTTCTAAAAGAATAGGTAAATTTATCGCTCTTCTATACGTCACTCATAACAAGCGATTTTTTGAGCCAGTATGCTTCGAAATGGAAAATACAATTAAACCACGTCGACCTAATCGCTGCACTTCAAAGCTACAATCATACTTTTATTGATCTTATGTAGGTTCTTACAAGAGACGTGAATACTGAAGACAACTCTCAGGTAAATTTTGTGGGGTGACATAAGATATTTTTTTTCCAGTTTTCACTAGGCACATATATATATATATATATATAGATCAGGTAATAATCTTATGTATTCGTAGTATTGTTGGATGGTTTTGTCATTGGTTTCGTGTCTCGGCAAGTAAAGTACCATTTGAGAAGTCTGATGCTGGATTTGTTCTCTTTTCCTAATCCAATACTATTGGAATTGGCTGATACCAGGTTCATTTCTTATATTTTCCAACTTCCAAGATCCCAGGTTGCAGGAAATTGGCAATCGTTACCGAGTATTTTATACGATGCTAACAAGCAATTCTTCACACCCAAGAAAGGCGCAGACCTTATTATGGAGCATTCGACCAATATTAAGGTGGGTTCTTTGTAGTTTCGATAATGCCAACTAGCTGCGATTTTTCCCACGCATGTAGCCCTATTCCCTACCCTGGTACCTACTGTATCAGGTACCATCTCACAGGACCTTCAACATGCAAATCTTAGTTGGATTTGCACCGTTATTATTAATATTACAAATCTGTTGGTGTGGTTTATATTTAAATTTTTACAGAAACCAGTTCCGGCCATCGCGAATCCATACCACTTACAATCCCATCACCCATCACGAAGATCATGATCGACATGATTAGCTCCTGTGGAAGTAAAGGGTTGTAGTTTTTCGTGGGGGAGTTGCGGTACCAGTCCAATAGCCGAAACCCCAATTACCGTGCTAAGTCAAGTATGACCGTGTTGGTGGTTCCCGAAACCCAATGGTGGATTTCGCAGTGAAAAATAGCCAATTTTTTCTCTGGCGATGCAATTTTGATCTTCTATTTCCAGTACGAAATGCCAAAAATAAACATTGTGGAATGACAAATTTGGGGAACTAAAGGCCTAAGAAAAAATCTGGCCCCTCGACAGAACCAAAACTGGCGTGTTCTCAGTGATCGATAGGTGTGGGTCCCATCATCCATGATCCAAAAACACAGTTTCTTATCACCTTTATTTCCATGAGCCAAGTACAAATAAAAACCAAAAAAACAATAAAAAAATAATAATAATAATAATTAAGGGAAAGAGATCTTAAAACTCTCCTAAACTACAAGCGTAAAGGATGTAGACACTCGCAAACACTAGGCCAGTCAGTGTTAAAGAACAAAATGATCTACCCTCGGGTTTTTGAGCCCCACCACACCACCACCAAATTACGGGTCGTAAAATTATCGTAAATCTAGCAGAAGTGGATGCCAAGCGTTCTCACTAAACAAATAGCGGCTGTAAAAGAATCATTTCTCTTGATATAGGTAAAATATGGTCCAAACGTTCCTTATATGGATAAGGTTTGTGGGAACATTCGGTGAGATTCAGTGGATAAAAATAGGCGCGATTTTTATTTGTTTAAAGATATTATTTTCCATCTGCATGATACCCATCCCAAACCAACACAAATCGGGAATTGCCTCACATTGAGGTACATGGCTTCTGCAGGTTGGTAACGCCCCATGCTCCACAATCCAACGCCTCCATGGCCGTACCATCGTAACTGTCCACGAACTTCACCATCCCGTCATCCCATCAACCCATCATTTTCCCACCATCCAACGTTTAAATAGCCGTTACAACCATAAGGTCATTGCCGCCTGACAACAAACCATGTGTCCTGCTCGCCAGCACCACATTTCCCACTGTGGTTGCAATAGTACCCGCTATACTTCCGGGGGCAACCGAGGGTAAAAGATCGTAATGGTTACACAAACCCACGTGCATAATTTTTTTGCAGCTTATCCTAAAAGCCTCTCTCTATCTAGGAGGCTAATAATTCTCACTGGATTAATGGTGGGAAGGTCCTCCTGTTTAGGCAACTCACCACTTAAATGTGATTTTTAGTTTGTTGTAATTTCTATTCTTTATCACTACCGTTCTTTTGTAATCGGGTTCTTTCTAGCTGCCGTCCTTTTTAGGTTCTGTTCCGTGTGTGTGTTAGTGTGTGTACTTGGCGGCCCCTCATCCCCTTATTCCTTCCTTGGCCTTCTTTCACCCTCCGGACTTTGTATTTTTTGTTTTAGCCGCCACTTGGGTTGATTTCCTGGTGACCCTTCAAAGGCTGCTACCAAGTCGATTCATCATCATTCCTGGTGCAACCTCAATCCCACCGCCAACCGCTACAATTTTGTTGGCGCCTGCATTATGAAGTTTCTACGTCGATTCGAAAAAGCATCCCTCTTGTTTTTGGTGGTGATAGGAGCTTTATTGATATATTCCCTTCATGGCTATGACTACGAGGAATTCACAGCGAAGGTCAAAGAAACGTATTCTTCGGCGGTAAACATCAATCATAATATGGACGAGATCAAGTCCGACGATGTGCCTGCCACCATTCCGTTGAGTACGTTTGATAAGGCCAAGAAAATCATCATTTACCCCAGAAATTTCTACGTGGGTTCCCACGACGACCTTGTGCATCACTACACTAAGGTCTTGGGTAACACCTTACCCAAAGAGTACGAGATCTTCCGCTATCATTATCGGTATGAGCCAGAACCTTCCGAGGAAGACTTGGACGAAGAAAGGGAAAACGAACATATTCCCCACTACTTGGAAGAACCAAGACCCTTGTCCTACGACAACGTCACTTCTCCTGGACTCAGTGACTCCACCAGATTGTCCGCTTACCATCCCTATAATTTTGAAGTCTTCACAGGTGATAAGGACTTGGACCTGAATTTTGACCAATGTGATTCCATCCGTCAACAAAGATCTTTTGAAGTATCGAAGCCCGTGCATTTTGGTAAATCAAGAAAGGAAATAGTCCAACGTTTCAGGGACACCCAGAGTCCTTTCTTTAAGGAATTTGAATATTTCTTCAAAGATCATAAAATTGATGATTTGATCAAGGAGGGTACTTTGGATAAGTTCTGGTATCAATTGGCTGGGTCCTCGGTCTATTTGGAACAATATGGTGTCCATTTCATGGTTTCGAGAGTGGTATTTTCGATTTATCAAAGAAGAGATAAACCAGTTTTATCATTGATGTATGGTCAAATTTATGATGAAAATTGGAAAGAAATGACCAATGTTGAATTGGTGGTTCCAACGAATAATCCAGATGTACATAACACCAACAATCAAGAAAAAGAATTGTTCAAAACAGTTCAATACCCAAAATTCATCGAGATCCCATCTTACCACAAATTTCACCTCAAACAAGACGGCTACTATGGCCCAGAAGATCCTAGAATCATGTTGGTGAAAAATCCAAGAGGTTTCGAAGAACCTTTGGTTTTGTTTAATGCTAACCATCGTAAAATCGACAAAGAAGAAACTGAAGGGTCAGGAAAATCTCATATCAATTTTAGAGAGTATCGTTCGATGTTCGTTGCTTGGCCATGGCAAGGTCAAAGAGGAAAATTGAATACGGAAGATCTTAAATCCGAGCATAATACCGATCTCTATGTCAGAATCATGGAACTTAAAATTCATGGTGCTGAGAGACTGGCAGATCAACAAAAAAACTGGACTCCATTTATCAGTTCCCAAGAAAGAGCTCAATTGAATCATGATAAATACCTTTATGTGATCAATCGTTGGAGTAACCTCGAGGTATTAAGATGTACATTAACTGAAAATCAAGACAATTCAGTCTCCAATTGTTTTTTCGATTATAAATTCCGGTCAAAAGACCTGGATATGTCGGTCGGGCCTTTAAGAGGTGGAACCGAACTTGTTAATATTAATTTGTTGCTTCAACTGCATTTACCTAAGTTTCCTCAACTTCAACATGCTCTTGATAGAATTCCTCGAGGAAGAGAAGTGTATTTTGGATTTGCCAGAGCCCATTTCAAAGAATGTGGATGCGGAAAAGGTTTTTACCGTCCCAATTTGGTCACGGTCGTAAGAGATTCGGCTGCTCCTGAGCATGACAAATATAATGTTGATGAACGCAGAGCAGATTATAAAAATCAATTCAAGCTCCAAGACGTAGGATCATTTATGTCTATGGATGTTCCAGTGTGGGGATGGGATTTATCCAAACAGCTGTTGGATTGTTTACCGGGGCTGCCCAACTCATTTATTCCTAATGGTATTTCCAATTGGGACATATATAAAGTCGATGACATGGTGCATGATTATCTCCTGTTGACATATTCTATTGGAGATGCCACCGTCGATATAATTCATATTAGAGGAGTGTTATCCACCATTTTGCAGGGACTCGATGTGGTGTCATCCACCGGCTATAATAATGACAATGTGCAATGTGCCATGAAGACTTCTCATGCATACTGTGAGGCTTATGGAAAAGAGCATTCACCACCCCCACCTCCAGAAGGAAAAAAAGAGAACTAAGCACATATAGATCAAGAATGTACAATATTAATTTTTAGATCGCATTTCATAGAGATCAGACATGTATAATACTGATACTGAGACTGAAATTGAAATTGAAATTGAATTTCGTATAGACCAGAAATTCACAGGGGCAATTCTTCAATTAATATACCCCAACATTGTACAATTAAAAGCTTTCATCTAGATCAGAAATGAAGAACATAAATGACGGTTAATTTTTTTTTTGCTGTTGAATTTTACCGATGATTCTGGAATTAAGCCTTATTCAACATTGATGATCTATACTTCATATACACCAACATTACAATATCAACTGGGATTGGAAGTGTTACAGCTAGATCAGAAACCAATATTCACCATTCAGGAATTATTTAGCATATAAATTGTAATTTACCAATGAGTTGAAGTTCAATTGTTTACCAAGCGATACAATATGATATGATAATTCAGATTTATTATACACCAAGCAGGATACAAAATTTATAAATTAGACCGAGTAGTATACGATACTATGATTCAGATTTATTATACACCAAGTAGTATACAATATTTACAAATCAAACCAAATAGTATATAATATTTATAAATCTGATTTATTATTAGGCTAGGTAGTATATTATAATTCAGAACAAGTAGTATACAATATTTATAAATCTGATTTATTATTAGACCAAGTAGTACAATATTTACAAATCAGATTTATTATACACCAAGCAGTACACAATATTTATAATCAGACCAAGTAGGATACACCAAGCATGTCTATATACATATTAAACAAGATATTGCATATAACAAGTAGTGTGTTGATTGTGTAAGACTCATCTTATAAGTCACGCGACCAATAGAACCGATCGCACCATGGTTATAGTTCTTGGAACTTTTTGGTTTATTGCAAGAGTTTCCTATTGATAGTGAAAAGAAATAACCCTATTCTTAAAAGGGACGTAACTTTAAGCTTTTGCAGTTTAAACCGTAGTGATCAATCTAGCATTGTGAGATAACACATAGGCTATACCCGGCTGTATCCGGCTCTACTACCGGCCCAACCACCGGAACTCGAGATACTGTTGCTGAGATCAGAAGATCCACACTAGCACTACATTCACCAAATTCCCGACACCAGAAAGATTTTCGACCTAGGCCAAGAGACCTATTGGGGGGATGGTAACCAACAACTACTCCATTGGATAAAATAGGAAAAGTGAGGCCGCCCTCGGACGTGGTACCCGGAAGTGGTCGGATCTTCTCGAATAAGGTTGCGACTGTTTTATAATTGCCAGCAACTACTAATCCACTATACAAGAGGCAATAACCTGGAAGTTAGCCACTACATCCTGGCCAAAAAAGGCTGGCCAAAAAAAAAAAAAAAAAAAGCTACCCCAAAAAGGCTGGAGCCCGAAACTCGGATCCTGATGTACAATCAGAGCCCCTCCGTCGTCCAGTTGACGTCTCGACGTGTACGATAAGCATCCACCAATGATCTACCTTCCCACGTGTGGCTATGTGTTACAAGATCTCATTGCTTCCAACCGCAAGGCTGAGTCCTCCCAGTGGTAGCAACCACAACAGCAAGTATCTACAAGTTGTAGCGACACAATCAGCTGGTACCTGAAAGGCACCGCGGGTGTCTGACGTGCTGAACACAGAATCGAATGGAAATTCCTGTGGGATTCTGTGAGATGCATATACGGCTGTTTGTTGAAGTTATGTAATTCCCATATTATAGGCGGTATGTTGTACGGCTTTCACTGATCCTAGATTGTGTAATTATAACAATTACATTTTTTTTTTTTTTTGGATATACTAAAGCACCGGTTCGCGAAAACGTATGCCAGAGCCCTCGAAAATCGTTTTTTTTTTCCCGTTCTCACCTCGCCTGATCCTTCCGCCAATTCCGGGGGACTTCCTAACACTGCCCAGTACTTTTCTCATAACTCAAAAAGTGTTTAGTGGCTTATCTATCTGTTTCGGGCTAGTCTCCCCATGCTGTGTATATATAGGCAAATGCTGGTGGCGTGCAGTCAGGGATTGCTCCCGATTTCTTCCCGCTAGATTTTCTCGTTTACTACCACCATTTAACCTCCAGTGACTGCGTTGGCGTCTGTGAAGTCTGTCAAAGTCTCTCAAGTCTCCCTCCCTATCTCGCCAAGCCCGTAGACTTTGGCCTAGCAATATCCTGCCATGTTACCGGCCATGTTCTCCTCCAAACAGCAGTCGTTCCGAATCATCCTATTGGTGGCGCTTGTGACCACCGGGTTTTTGACCTACCATCTCTTTCGTTACGACAGCATGAGAATCCTTGAAGAGGTGTCGCCCGATCATCATCAATCCCGACCTCCAGTTGCCCGTATCATCTTGCCGCCCAACTCCAAGGGCTTTTTTGAACTGCATCCCGAGTTGGGCTACGATCCCGACGCCACAAACATTGTATATATCGAACTGTCTATTCCAGAGCCTTTGACTCCGGAACATGGATCCTATAAAGAGCATATTCTCAACGTTTTTGATAGCAACAAAGATATCAGACTCGACGCCAAGCAGTGTGACTCCGACCTCAAGGTCCAGGTCCCAGTTCACGTCGACAAAGCCGCCCTGGTCAAGGCGTCGCTCCACGACATCATGGTGGATGTATTACAGAATATCGAAGACCAGCCCCATGGATATTTGGCAGAAATCGCCCCCTTCTTTGTCGACGAATTACGCTTGCATGTCAAACACAAGGTGGTGGATGCGTTTTGGTCCCGCTTGGCCGGGTCCTCCGTGTGGTTGAAGGATTTCGGTGTTCACTACACCATTTCCAGAATCATCTTCACCCCAAGAGCCCAAAGAAACCAGCCTATCTTCTCTTTGGTCTATGCTCAACTCTTTGATGAACATTGGAACGAAATCAAAGACACCCAGTTGGTCTTGCCTTCCAATGGCGATGATGGCCACAGAATCTTGAGTTTCCCCCACTTTGTCAATATTCCCTTCTTTCATGATATCGACGATCCTAAAAACAGATACTACGGGCCTGAAGATGCTCATGTTTCTCTTGTCAGGAACAAGGGGGGTTATGAGGAGCCACTTTTGATCTACAACGCCTACCACAGAAAGTTCGATAACAAAAAGGGAAGTTCCGGGCCTTCCTTCTATAGATCAATGTTTGTCTGCTGGCCTTATCAAACCCAACAAGGTAAGCTTAATGTTGATGGATCTCCCGACCCTGAGTACGATGACAGAATATACTCAAAAGTAATGGAATTACGTATTGACGGTCTCCCAAGACAAAAGAAACAAAAAAACTGGGTTCCTTTGATCAGTAGCATCGATAGAGAAGCCAACGGCTATGACTCAAGCCTTTACCTCGTGTACAGATGGTCCACCTTCGAAATCTTAAAGTGTGACTTGACTGAGGGAAATGGTTTATGCTCATACAATTTTAGATTGAATGAACAATTGGATCCAAAAAGTCCCGTGGGCCCTCTTAGAGGCGGAACTCAAATGATCAATATCAATGATCTTTTGAAAACTCAGACTTCTGTGGATCTTGAAACCATAATTCCAAAAGGTAGAGAAATTTGGGCCGGTTTCCCTCGTGCACATTTGGATGATTGTGGCTGTGGAGCTAGAATGTACAGACCAAACTTTGTGATTATTGTCAAAGATACCATTGAAGTTGAGGTAGATGGGAAAAAAGAATCTAAATCATTTTACATGGTTACTCATGCTAGTTCTTCAGTTTCATTCGATATCCCTCTTCTTGGATGGGAAGCCAACAACCCTAGAAAACTTTGTGTTGACAGTAATGTCCTCATTCCAAACGGTATCTCCAGTTGGAAAGCGGAAGACTTGACACAAGATGAAAATGGAAATTGGAAAGTCCTTGATCAAATGACGTTGATGGTTTCTATTGGTGATTTCACTGTTCATAGAATTAACATCCAGGGTTTATTGGAACAATTGCTCAACTTTAATGGCCCTTCATTGGTCTTGCGTGGTGATTTGAACCAAGGTAACGAAGATGATAGAAAGAAGTTGGGACTTATGAATTCAGAAGACTATGAAGACCCTAACCTTCGTTTGAGTTATGGCTACAATGACGATAATATTCTTTGTGCTATGGAAGGTTCCAAACAATTCTGTTCGGCTTATGGTAAAACTTTTGAGGATACTTGGCTCAAGGATCCTCAAGGTTATGATGCATTTGTTAAAGAAAATGCTATCGAAATCAACTTGCCAGATGTGGATAGTTTTGTGGATGAGAAGTTGAAGTTGCAGTCCGAAAATAAAGAAAAAGCAGAAAAGGACAAGAAAAAGTTTTGGTTCTTATGAACTAGCTCTGTACTATAGTCTTCCCTCTTGAAGGTCATATGTTTGAGGTTACGTTTCACAGATTTATAGACAAACACAGTGAGATGACTTCCAGTAGCATTATATATAAACGATATGAACCACCAGAGAGTTGGAATAATAAATCATTTTAACCGAATTATTATGTAACAGAGTAAATCTACTACATCATTGTAAATCTGTCGGAACTATACATATTAAGTTGCCATTTAGAATCAGTATCTCTACAGTTTTTGCAGCAACTAGAAACCAACTAGAAACCAACTAGAAAGGACACAGAAGAAACTACATAGATTTTGTTATTTTTATTGTATTAATTGAAACAATTTTCTATACATTATTTGAAAATCTATTGTGGTGTTGGAATTGTAGAGCTGGCATTATTCTGGCCATAGTCGTCGTGAACTGATAACTGTATTGGATCCTCCCAATCGGGAACACCTATCTTGGGATAATCACATCTTAATTCGACCACATCATCGGTGGCACAATGGATCTGATTGAGATTATTCTCCACCAACATGTGAACTTTATCATAAGTCTTAAACTTCGAAACCATCATAAATTTTCTCATTTTATACTTCACTTTTCTCACTATAGGAATAAACCCCACAAATGTTGGTCTCATAAACACCTGGGCCACCTGCCCGGCTTTGATATTACAGCTGGTGGACCCAGAAATCGAGCTTGTGGTTTGCCAGCTGAACACCAGCTTGTGTATGTAGGCTAGAACCAAGGCACCCATGGTGAGTTGAAAAGTTGAGTCCATCTCGTGCTCCACCGTTATCCCATCACTTAGAGTATAGCTAAACCCTATAGACCCAGACCCTCCAAACTCTTGTGACTGGCATCCGCTGACTGGAATATACCCTGGATACTCGTCTGCTTGTAAGTTCAAAAGGTTATACTCTATCCAGTTTTCAGAATCGTCTTTTCTCAACCAAGGGATCCCGGAAGTACCTAATGATTGGTCACTGGTATCATCTAATTCTATTTGTTGCGAATCATTTCTAGGACGAGTCAAGAAGGTGTTGGTGTCCTCAAGAAAGAATACAACCCCGGGGTTCTGGGTTAGTCTTTGGTAATCGGCTGCAATTTCCTCATAATTTGCAATACTATATATAGGAGTATCCTTATTAATTGGAAGGGAAAACACCGGTGAAAGCAAGAGAAAAAGAAATAGTAGCATTGGATTGATAAGATGCCTAAAAGCTATACCTGGTTACATTTATATTGGGTATTTTGGGGCCAAAAATAGTTCTTAAGCAGATAAGATTTTCTTTGCAGAGTACAAATTTTTTGACATTATTATTGCCCAATTACTGAGCCCAACACACAACTATAGAATAATCGTTATAGTTACCAAAAACATCTTTTCTGTTTCCGGAAGTTGGAACACGTTTAGAAAATGGGTGCAAAAAAAAGTACTCCGATACCGGGAATCGAACCCGGATCTGCTCGGTGAGAGCGAACCGTGCTAGCCATTACACTATATCGGATGAATTGATTACTAAAAAAAGTGTGCACATTGTCATACTAGATTTAACCACTAATAGAGATATGACAATCTTCTGAATTATAAAGTGTGGAGGCACTACAATGAGTGTAGAAAATTTTGACATCATATAGAGGATCACAGTTATTGTTTCTTTAAAAAATATTTTTGACAATTTTGCAAAAAAAATTAATATACAAGAACAAGTAGTCGTAAAATACAGAGAACAATACAGAGAACATTTATACATTGTACTTTTCTTTACCAAGGGTAGTCACCAGAAACACCGAATTCATCTTTGGAAGATGATTCCAATTATGTAATTTGCTTTCTACGTTTTTCTACTATAAAATAAATATATTATGCTACGCTCTTAAATAGATTTCATATATCGTATGACAATTTCAACGATCAAACTGGTCAAACAGGTACTGACGGATCGATTTCAATGCAAATTTGTCGTGGGACGCTTGGGAGTATTCAATTCGTTGGAAGAGTGGCCAAGGTCGGGGTGCGGTTTGATTATGGCGTTCTTGGCCTCCTCGGGGATTCCATCACTATAATCAAGGTAATCTTCTTCATCCAAATCTTCTTCGTCCACTTCTTCATCATCATCGTAGTCATCTTCATAGTCATCTTCATCATCTTCGTCGTCGTCCTCTTCATCATCAGTATAATCATCATCATCTTCTTCATCCTCTTCCTCTTCGTCACCCTCAGTGAAATCGCTTTCATTGGTTACAAGACTTGAGTCAGGATTGGCCCAATTGAGGCTCTCCAAATCCCCACTATTCAAAGTTTCTCTATTTATAAGAGGTATAAGAGGATTGGAATACGAAGAATCCTCATCATCGTCCTCGTCTTCACCATCATTATTATTTTTGGACCCAAACAACATAAAGTTTTTCAAGGGAGACGTGAAAGAGGTCATCGAGACTGGTCTTTCATTAGAACTAACGCTTTTTGATTTTGCTCTAGTCAAATGATCCTCCTTGCCAAGATTCAAAACTGATGATGTCTCCTGTGATCCCTGTGACCGAAGTGACAAGAGACCCGGTGATCCGGGCTCCAGCAGCCTTGTTGGGCTTCCAATCGATGCAGCATCTTCTTCTTCACTTAAATCACTAAAGTTGAGGGGCTCCCGCCAATAATTCACATCGTTAAATTTTTCATCGGTTGCAAGGTCCTCAAAGACTCCTTCTCCTAATCTTGGGGACCCAGCAAAAGATCTTGGGGATCCAGGCGATCTGGGAGAGTCTGGACCTTCAGATTCAGCATCCATGTTGCTTGCTACTAAATCCTTTTTATTGATATACTCATTCAACTGGTTATTATCCCAATAAGTAGTCAAGGTCGAGACCTCTTTGATGGGAGGGAAGAAATGATCAACCAATTCTCCAATATGTAAATATGAAGATTTATAACCAGCTAATTCTAATAATTCCATATGGACTTCACCATTGGGGTTGATGGTGAAAATACGATGGCTGGGAATTCTAACGGATCTATAACTGATTGCATCGGTTATTCTATTTCCAAAACCAGCATAAAAGGGGGTTCTTTCGTCCTCTTCATCCAGACCATTCGCCAATTGGTTAAAGTATAAATTCTTGATATCATTCAAGCAGGCCATTTTAAATACTTCTGGTTTTTTCAACACGATTTCTCGTTTTAAAGCTGCCATGGTTCTATCGGGACTCAAGATGACCGGACCCTTAGGAAGCCTGATTCCTGAGTCTTGTACTATACCCTTCAAATACTGCCGGGTGGTATCTGCTTGACCTACAGATCTAGCAGTCAAATAGATAATATTATACCCATTCCAACTGATATCTTGGAACAATGTAGCCACACCAGGATGGGTCCAATCCCGGCCAAACATGTTCAATACGTGGCCCAAAGCATCTGATTTGGTGATGGTACCATCGATATCCGAGATGACAATGGGAGTATGTGATTTCCACAAGTACAAATTCGAATGAACTTGAGAACTACCTTCACTGGATTTGAAAGTAAGAGAATTTTCTCCATATTTCAAGTTCATCTTTTGAAGTTGTTCAGAAGTGAGCCTCAAGGTCTTGATGTAAGTATTTTCACTTTCACTCAGATATGTATTCTTGGGGGAAGAATCGATAACAGCATCGATTTCTTCAATCGCTCTTAATTCATCAGCACTGGTCAAATCCTCCTCCATTTCGTTATTGAGCATGGTATGGGGGTCTTTATTCAAAATTCTCACGTTCCCGTTTTCATCCTTACTGATGATTTGATCCCACAATTTGATCTCTTCATCTATATTTTCATTGAGGGACTTTTCATGGCCACTATTGTTCAACGACTGGATCTCGGTGAAAAAGATCTTTTTGAAGAATTCGTCGGAGTTATCGATATTTTTTTGAGCATTGGGCTTATATCCATCCATATCCAACACCATATCACCATTAATATCGATTTTGGAGGGGATGTTGAGCTTCTGAGTGATTTTTTTGGCCTTTTCAAACGCCAACCTCAGTTTGTTCAATTTTTCCGTGGAAGAATCGATCTTTTGCACCGGCGTGATATCCCCAGTCCCTGAAGGACTCAAGTTGATCTTGCTTTCGATGTCAGCATTCAAATCCAACATATCGGGCTCCTTTTCTTGCGAGCTTTTCGGGGTGAGCTGCGGCGACCCTTCCGGAGATCCGCCTGGCGACCCTCCAGGCGACGCAACCGGCGAAATCACCGGTGAAGTCAACACCGACAGTGATAATCCATGAGAATTATCGGTTTGAAACACAAAAAAAGCCTCCCCTCCCTCACCCAACTTCATGGGCAAATCTGTTTTGATCCCGTTGACATAAAGATCGATTTTTTTCTGTGAAGGCTTGATGATCTGGAACTTCCCAAACCGAACATGCCATGGTGAACAGTGAAGGGATCCGTCGGCCTGTTCTATGACTATGATATCAATTGCCCCGGAAAGCGTGGCCGGGTTCAACGAGTTCCATTGGTTATACATATAACCGCCTACCTTCCCGACGTACTGCATTGGAGACGATGGTTAAGGAGGTGGAGTGGTTAAAGTGGTTGGTTAAAGTGGTGATGGTGGGTGCGGCGTGTATATAGCTCGGTTGCGGGTGGGGAGAGCCATCAAGGGAAGAAAGGAAGAAAGCAAGAAAAGGAAGCGAATTAGTAATGAGCGAGGCAAGCTTACTATGGAAAAATGGTTGTGAGATGAGTACAAGGAAACTACAAGTTCGGATTATCCTGAATTCGGGCAAAAACAATCTAAAATAGCACAAGAATTGGGTAAAAATTCCAATCCAAAACCTCCGGATCAACAGCAACGACGTCTTTGTTCCGGCCCCCACTTTTGAACTCGTTACAGCACTGTCAGGGGATACAAGAATAATGCCACCGAAACGCCCTAGATCTGCCGTACAAGCACCGGCGGTGGTGCTGTAATAGGACCCTGATTACGTAATAAACAAGAGGTTATTACGTAATATTACC
Source organism: Suhomyces bribrorum (assembly GCA_030561385.1). Lineage (NCBI taxonomy): Eukaryota > Fungi > Ascomycota > Pichiomycetes > Serinales > Debaryomycetaceae > Suhomyces > Suhomyces bribrorum. The sequence goes on along the minus strand of JAKTXG010000033.1, from coordinate 32,223 downwards.
CCGGACTACATCTGCTACCAAAAAGCTCCCGATTTAACATCATATTTTAGTACATACACTACATCAGAGTCCAAAAATCAATTCATAGACGAAGAAGTGAAGAAAACCCACCGACTAGGCCACCGCTTGCTCGTTTCTTGGGTCAAATCCACTAGCAATATTACACTGGTGCATCAACCTTCTTTCGTCCTTTCCATTATTCACCCCCTTGAATTCCCCAGTGACAGAATGCCAGACTCCTCTGTTGAAGAAAATAACCAAGTCACCTTGCTTCCAGGAATGAGCTAGCACATTCTTAGGAGAAATGGCTGGTCTCATTAACTGGTGGGCCTTTTTACGAGCATCTTCCAAATCTAAGGTGGTGGTCTTGCCATTTTTGGTGGTATGTAACTTGTACAAACAACATCCATGCACTTGCAAGTGTGGTTCTTTGGTGACAGGGTTGGTCCACACCATAGGTAACTTCTTCACCTTAGAAGCTTCCCACTCGGGCAATTTATCAAACGAGTGTTCTTTACCTTCAGAAACCATAGTAAGACCATCAGACGTGGCCCCGGCGGGCGAGATAAATATATATGGATGTGGAGCATACTCAACAGTGGTTGAAAGGGCAAATTCCTTGTCTTCATCACTCAAATTCTTGAATGCTTCGGCCCCACTAACAAAACAAGTGGCGCCTTGAGTCAATTCAAGTTGTTCATCGGAATCCTCATATTTGATGGTTTGGGTTTGGGTTCCAGGAGGCACCTTAATTCCCAAAAGCGTAGTCACCATGGGAGGCGACAAGTCGTACAACGCACTATCGATATGCCAACGGTAGAACCGGGTTTGGTGGTTCTTCATGATCTGTTCCTCACTAAGTGGGGAATGATGGAAAGTGGTGTGGGAAGGATGGGTCAAATTAATGGTCTCCCCGTTTTCATTACCTGGCTCATCAGCTTCGAAACTGCCCTGTCCCAAGATCTGGACCTGTGGCTGCGATTTCACACTGGTACCATCTTTCTTCAACACTGACTGTTGATGTCTGAATTCCTTACCATGACCATAACCACCACCATTGTCCAGCTTGGGAGCAGGGATGGTGGGGTCGAATCTCTTGGTCAATTCGTATTGTGATTTAGGTGCTAATTCGGCCTGGTTAGGAATAACTACCACCAAGTGTTTGTGAACAGCTTCATACAATGACTTGAAATCCTCATCATTCAACTTGGCAGGGTCGTTTTCGGCATATGCTGGCAACAGAATACTACATCCGAACGGAGTAGTTTCTAAAGGAGTAACTATCAACTTTTCAGCACTAGGCATTGTTGGGGACAATACTGATAGGAAACATGGGGATAGCAACCCTTTTATATAGGCCTTATCAGTGGGGCGGAATCTCCGCGGAGCTTCCGATCCAAATTAAAAAAGAAAAATCGTTCCCCAATCACAATAGATTACTGATATCGGTAAATCCCGAACTCTGGTGCAGTTAGGGGGCTTCTGCAAGGGTCGGTTCTCGACCGTATCTTTGATGACATACAGTTTCGGTGGAATTGGTACAGAAGGTAATATGATGTCTGCTTACGTAACACATATATCCACCATAGATCTGACTATTCCGAAACCCACACAAGATGTCAAAGTAAAGACAGAAACACCGAGCGACATAATTATTAAAGATGAAATAGGCAATACTTGTAAGCTCCAGACAAATTAAAACTTATCAGTAAGATCCAGGCTAGTCAGACACATCTGGCACGTGATAGAGTATCTCCCTAAGGGCATCAAGTCGGTAAAAATATTGCAAATTCGCCGATACAGAGCCTCATGTACCTCGCTGGGGCCACCAGCCAATATTCTAGTAGAAATCAGAAGCTAAAACTCCAATCATTCCCTTCGACTGGACAGATAGTCTATATGCAGGACACACAATCACGTGACCGGATATACCAAGATGAGTGAATTCCACCAAACCCCACAACTACATCAATGGGCCATTATATCACTCTTGCCACCTGTAACCTTAACCAATGGGCGTTGGACTTTGAAGGAAATCGCGACCGGATTGTCGAGTCCATCAAACAAGCCAAAGCCAAAGGCGCTACCGTCAGAGTGGGGCCAGAACTAGAAGTTTGTGGGTACGGATGTTTGGACCATTTCCTGGAGAACGACGTTTATGATCATTGTTGGGAAGTATATGGGGAGATTTTGACCAACCGGGACACGCACGGGATTCTTCTTGATATTGGAATGCCAATTATCCACAAAACCATCAAGTATAATTGTCGGTTGATCTCATATGATGGAAAGATCTTACTTATTAGACCCAAGCTCTTTTTGGCCAATGATGGCAATTATCGAGAGATGAGATACTTTACCCCCTGGAACCGGCCCAAATACCACGAAGAATACCAGTTACCAAAGCAGATAACCAAATTGTTTGGTCAAACCAAGTGTACTTTTGGGGATTGTGTGATTGAAACCAAGGAAACTAGATTAGGGTGTGAGACCTGTGAAGAATTGTTCACTCCTCAGTCACCCCATATTTCCTTGAGTCTTGATGGGGTGGAAATCATCACCAATTCTAGTGGAAGTCACCATGAACTTCGCAAGTTGGACACCAGACTTAAATTGATCACTGAAGCCACCACCAAATGTGGAGGTGTCTATCTTTATGCCAACCAAAAAGGATGTGATGGTGACCGGTTGTACTACGACGGCTGTGCGTGTATCATTGTCAATGGACAAGTGGTGGCACAAGGATCCCAATTTTCACTTGCTGATGTGGAAGTGGTCACTGCTACGGTGGATCTTGATGATGTCAGGTCGTATAGAAACCAAAGATCGGCCTCCAACCAAGCTGTGCTACAATCTTCAGTATACAAAACCATCGAAACCAATATCGAATTGTCCCCCTCGGCCAATTTGGTCAATTTCATGGTTGCACCAACAAAACCCATTCCCGTGAGAATCCACTCCCCTGAAGAGGAAATCGCCTTGGGCCCTGCGTGCTGGCTATGGGATTACTTGAGAAGATCCAAGACTGGAGGCTTTTTCTTGCCTCTTAGTGGAGGAATCGACTCTTGTGCCACTGCTGTTATAGTCCACCTGATGTGTCGTTTGGTATACCATTCGATAGATGACCCTCAGGTGTTGCAAGATGTCCGTGATCTATGCAAGGAACCAGATTTTATTCCAACTAGTCCTCAGGATATCGCCGCCAGGTTTTTCTACACTTCGTTCATGGGAACCGAGAATTCTTCTAAAGAAACCAGGTCCCGTGCTAAGGAATTGGCCCAGAAAATCGGGTCGTATCACGTAGATATGAACATGGATAGTTTGGTCAGTGCCATGGTCTCCACTTTTGAAGTTGCTACGGGAAGAAGACCTATTTTCAAGATTTTTGGTGGTTCCCAAACTGAAAACCTAGCATTACAAAATATCCAAGCCAGATTAAGAATGGTGTTAAGTTATGTATTTGCCCAACTATTACCATGGTCAACCAATCGTAAAACAGGAGGGTTATTGGTGTTGGGAAGTGCCAATGTTGATGAATGTTTACGAGGCTATTTGACCAAATATGATTGTTCCTCTGCCGATATCAACCCTATTGGAGGGATCTCCAAGACCGATTTGAAGAGTTTCATTGCTTGGGCAGAAACTAAGTTCGAACTTCCAATTTTAAATGACTTTTTACATGCTACCCCAACAGCAGAATTGGAGCCCATCACCAAGGACTACGTCCAAAGCGATGAAATTGATATGGGTATGACATATGATGAGTTATCTAAGTTCGGTAGGTTGAGAAAAGTGGAGAAATGCGGTCCTTATGGTATGTTTATCAAGTTATATCATGAATGGTCTCAACCTCCTTATAATTTGACTGCTGAGCAAGTGGCCGAGAAAGTAAAGAAGTTTTGGTTCTTCTATGCCATCAATAGACATAAAATGACTACCATGACTCCCGCCTACCATGCAGAACAATATTCTCCTGACGACAATAGGTTTGATTTGAGACCTTTCTTGATTAACCCAAGGTTTCCTTTTGCCAGCAAGAAAATTGATCAAGTTGTTCAGTTGATCAATGAAAGACAGAAGGAGATTTTGGATGCCATCGTTAGCGTGGATTGAACAGCGGAGCCTGCTCGCTCTCAATAAGCTATCGGATTCACTAATTTTTTAGCATTCCAATCCAATGCTATTTTCACCAATTTGAGGTCATTCCTTACATCACCAATGTATAAATAATAGACACTGGTTTTAAATGCTGTAGGCCAAGTAATTGTAAACTATTCATGGATTAATGGCGCCTCCCCATTTAGGAACAATACCTGAATAATTCTTCATAAACTTGCCAGGATCATCGTTTCTCCTCAAGAATTCCATAACACATATTGTCAACTGGATGGGCATATCTTCATGGACGAAATGGCCCGATTTATGAGTATTGTTGAACACCACCAACTGGTACTTTCCCTGCATTTGACCAATCATCAAGTTCTTATCCAAAACTTCATGAGTAGACAATATCAACAATTTGGCACAGCGGGCATTCAAGAAATTCAGCGATAAGTCCACGAACCAAGAGTCCCAGTATGGTTGGGTCAATGACAAGTCTGTTTTCCAGGTCAAGTCGGGATTTAATACGTCCGGAATGGTTAAAATGGCCGATTCTTCATTAAATAGTAGGAAATTCATATGCCATTTGATGGCCTCATCAATGGACTTGAACTTGACGGGCCGGTTGGCAATAAAAGTAGGCATGGTACTCAAGGATCTGATGGCGGTATCTTCCACTATATCTAGCATGACAAATCCCTTGACCAAATCCAGTATGGCAGTGTGGGGTCTATTCAAGAATTTGGCCATAATGGCCCCGCCCAACGAGTGGCCCACAAAGTAGATGGATCTCTGTTCGTTGGTCTGTTGATTCAAATGCTTTTCGATGAACTGAGCAAGCACTTGGTGAAGCTCTTCCACCAAGGAATCCAAATGGAAATCGGTCAGTTTCTCTGAATCGCCATGGCCCCTAATGTCGTAGAGAAAGAGCCCGATATCGTCTTCAGTCCGGTCAATCTCCTCTGCAAACTTGGAGAATGTAAGTGCTGAAGAGCCCGCTCCATGGAGGCAAAAGAAAACCGTATGCTCTGGGGTAGATGGTGGCCGGTAGTATGTGTTGATGGAAGGCGCTTGGTCAAAGTGGTAGGTCTCGATGACAGGGAAGAACGACGTTTTGAATTGGTGGTAAAGCTCGATGATTTGTTTGTCTTGACTTGTGGGTTCAGGGTCCAGCGGCGATGATGGTGATGGTGATGGTGATGGCGATGGCGACGAGGATGATGATAGAAGTTCTTGTTCTGAAAGAGCAGCCAAAGTGAGTTGGTTAGCTTCGGTCATCTCACCAAGCTCTGGAAGGCCTGTTGACGCTGTGGGGTGAGGAAATGGACCTTTCTGGATCCGTTTCAAGAAGGCCCGATGAAGATCCGACATGGCACAGAATTAGGAGATGTGACGATGATACCAACAAACTGATGGATAAGTGAACCAGTCATGTGAAGTGCGGGCCAGGCAACCTCACAACTCATATATACTACAAGGGGACCAGATAGCTGAAACGAGCCCCACACCAAAAGAAGCGAGCAAATCAGGCCATACCACCAGAGGCGAACAAAGCAAGGCGAGCTAAAGCTAAGCAAGACGAACTAAGGCGAAACAAGCTGCAACAGAGGCAAACGAAGCAGCAGGAGAGGCAGACAAATCAGGCCATACTCCAGTCGTACTCATAGCTCATCCCATCCATCCCCGTCGAATCACCATTGGCAGCGACTCCCTCATCACCATGGACTTGTCTAGCCATTTCCAACACATGGCAAGTGCCCTCTTTGTGGGCTACAAGGCGCTTCTATCCAACGAGACCCCAGTGTCCTGTGTGATCCAGGACATGGCCACCGGTTCGATCATCAGCATTGGCTACAACTACACCAACATCTCTCTCAACGGAACCAAGCATGCTGAGTTTATCGCCGTGTCCCGTATCATCGACAAGGGCATCGACTTTTCCAACCTTCGCCTATACGTAACAGTAGAGCCATGTATTATGTGTGCTTCGTTTCTCAGACAACTAGGGATTGGAGAGGTGATCTATGGGTGTGGTAATGACCGTTTCGGGGGAAATGGCACTGTTCTTTCGATCCATCTGGATCCCAGCGTGGCTCCTCCATATCACAGTTATGGAGGCATAATGAGGACCGAAGCTATCCAGCTCTTGCGTAATTTCTACATCCAAGAGAATGAAAGTGCCCCCATACCTAAAACCAAAAAGAACACGGCCATAGAGGCCAAGACTTACCCTGATAATTTCTTTACTATTGACAAAACCCAATTTCTTCGCCAGTTTGGTGAGGAAAGGTTGGATATATTCGTTGCTAACGACAAGGAAATAACCCCCGTTGTGGGTCAAGGCTACGGCTTGTCTCAGTTCATAACTTTAGAACAGCTTGAAAAACTCCCCTACTTAGAGGAAGAGTTGGGTAAGGTGGATCAGAACCAGATCTTGGAGTTTCTCAGCTTGTTTTACGATATAGACAGTGATGGAAGCGTAAACTACAAGAAAGCCATAGAAAAGTATAATCCAAAGAAAAGGAGGGAACAAGAACAGCTCACGCCCACCAGTGTCATAGAGCCAAAGTGACTTGAAGTGACATACACCATAATAGATCTTTCCATCCACGAAAAACTAATTATAATTTTACATAGAGGTTAATAGAATGTACATTAGAAGAATCCTATATATGTAGAGGTTAACCGAGAATAGCCTGATCATAGGGTACAACAAATCAGCCAAATGGCACTTATTCTGACGCTTGCGTATGGTAGAAGTGAACACTCTTCGAAAGTCATATATCACCAAATTGTAATTACAGAAGAGAATGATACCCGTTGTTCAATCATATCGTATAGGGTCTAACGCTTAATCTATCCATACTATTTCCTTAATTCTTCCTCAAAGCCTGAATCATTCCTACAGAAATGTCAAGGGCTTTTACAGTGTAATATCATTAAATCCTTTGGTGGGTCTATATAATTTCGGAATTGACATGGGTCGGTTGCACCGAACGGGCACTTTTTCCACCAACAAATTGGTCCCTTGGCCCAGTTGGTTAAGGCGTGGTGCTAATAACGCCAAGATCAGCAGTTCGATCCTGCTAGGGACCATTCTTTTTGCTTCGTACTAAAATAATACAAACGATAGTGAAGAAACTTGCAGAAAACTTGCAGAAAACTTACTAGTACAACGGGTCTACATGGAATGAATACAAATGGCCCATGTATATCTCACTCCCACTAAATTCAACATTATTTGGAATTATTTGAGATTATTTGAATTTTTCAAGTTAAAAATTTTAGAGAATTGGCTTCATCAAAAACAATATTATTACACCCACTGACCATTACCAATTGAATATTCATTATATATATGCAGAATTGGAGATCATCCAGATGGGCGAATTGAAAGCATAGCCTCGCAAAAAGACCCACAATAACTACTGCAAAAATAATTCCGTTTATTCGTGGTTACACTAACTTAGTCTCGTATTCGTTCAACCATGTTGCATTAGCTACATCCCACGAGGCATTCGTGCAGGAAGGCTATGGCAAATGGCAAATGGCAAATGCCCAGGTAACGGAAATCACAAGACCCTGGGACCCTAACCGTCTGACCAACCCCTCCAGCCTAGTGGTAGTCTACTGCTCCGTATACTCGTTCCAAATGGTGTAGTGGTCGTTGCTGGGAACGATCGTAAAGGTTGCAAAAATTGAACCGCGCACGTCAAACTATCAGCTGATGCTGCAAAATCTTCAATTAGCCCATAAATAGAGCCATGGCCGCCGTTTGAGTGTCTCAGCAGCCAGCCATGATGATCGTGTTGTACCTTATTGGCTCAGCCTTTGTACTTAATCTTTTTTGGCAATACATCTACTCGTTTAGAAGGGACAGGGCCCCTTTGATCTTCCATTGGATTCCATGGGTAGGCTCCGCTGTATCCTACGGAATGAGGCCCTATGACTTCTTCGAAGAGTGTCGCCAAAAGCACGGAGATGTGTTTGCTTTTATGCTCCTTGGCCGGGTCATGACGGTTTATCTCGGGCCAAAAGGACACGAGTTTGTGCTCAATGCTAAGCTTAGTGATGTTTCGGCTGAAGAGGCTTATGGCCATCTAACCACACCAGCTTTTGGTAAAGGCGTCATTTATGATTGTCCAAACTCAAGACTTGTGGAGCAAAAGAAGTTTGCCAAGTTTGCGTTGACCCGAAACTCATTTATTTCCTATGTTGACTTGATCAAAAATGAGACCTTGCAATATTTAAAGACTAGTGAACATTTCAACTTGGAAAAGTACAACAAGCGCAACACAAATGTGCTTGAAACCCAAGGTGAAATCACCATTCTTACAGCCTCCAGAACTCTTTTGGGTGAAGAGATGAGATCGAAACTCGACACCTCTTTTGCTAGCCTTTACAGCGATCTTGACAAAGCATTCGTGCCTATAAATTTTGTATTTCCTAATATTCCTCTTCCTCATAATAAGAAAAGAGACCATGCTCAAAAAGCCATTTCTTCGGCTTACTTGGCATTGATTAAATCTCGGAGAGAGTCGGGGGATATAGTCCCAGAAAGAGACTTGATCGACTCTTTGATGCTTCATTCTACCTACAAAGATGGGGTTAAAATGACGGACCAAGAAATTGCAAATTTGTTGATCGGTGTTCTTATGGGAGGTCAGCATACTTCTGCAGCTACATCTACATGGTTCATGCTTCGTTTGGCGCAAAATCCGCAGCTTCAGGATGAATTATATCATGAATTGTCCCAGGAATTGCATGGGGATTTGAATAATTTAACTTACGAGAGTCTCCAAAGAATGCCTTTAATTAATAATACTATCAAGGAAACTTTGAGAATGCATCATCCCCTTCATTCCATCTTCAGAAAGGTGAAAAATACTCTCAGAGTCCCTGATACTAACTATGTTGTTCCTAAAGGACACTATGTTCTTGTGAGTCCCGCATATGCCATGACAAACGATAGATGGTTTCCACATGCTGATAGGTTTGATCCACATAGATGGGACGAGAAGAAAGACTCAACTCCCGAAGAAACGGTTGATTATGGTTTTGGAAACGTTTCCAAGGGAGTTTCTTCTCCTTACTTACCATTTGGAGGCGGAAGACACCGTTGTATCGGTGAGCAGTTTGCCCATCTTCAATTGGGCGTGCTTTTGACTACCATGGTATGGAACCTTCGGTGGAGATTAGCTGGAAAATTTCCCAAAACAGACTTCACCTCGATGGTTGTTTTGCCTGAAGGAAGAGATGCAAATATTATTTGGGAGAAACGGCCCACTTGTGTGATTCCAAAAACGGTGAGAGACCTGGAATGGGGTTAATAGAATTGACAGCTGAAAAACAACTATAAAAAACAAACAAGTAAACTACATATCTAGGCTTGTTGGTGCACATAGGTCAAACTTAAATATATAATAAAGAAGTTAACTGAGCAAAAAAACCACACGATGTTCTCACTTTATGGTATTTGTTATTCAAGCTGATTAGGATATTTTTAGTTGGAGTATTGAAATTGCTGTAAAATAAGAGCTGAAATACCCCGAACTGTCAGTTGAGTTTTTAACGGTAGTTTTATTTCGTATAGAATAACTAATTGAATAATTCAATATTCAAACAACCAAGTTCAGACAAGACTTGAATTTTATCAAAGTAATTCATTTTTTTTAGTTTTGGAAAAAATAGGGATAGTTTTTACCTCTTATACGACTTATATATCCTTCTGCTAGTACTTGAATGTATTGGATAAATCGCAAGGGCTTTTTCGAGCCTGGTTGGAAGCATTCAGTAGGGCCATTTACTTCCAAATTTCAACCCCAAGTACTAAAAATTGGCCCAAACCTTCTTCAACTTTTCAGAACCCTCCATCTTGTCTCTCTCTCCTTTAAACCTTCACAATGGCACGTTTTCGTTGCCAGAGCCCAAATTTTGCACCCACTCAACTACATTTTTCAGGTCTGTTGAAGTTAACATCATAGATGTTACACAAAAACATTAGGAATCGGTAAGTACACTATACAATATGGTATCAAGAGCTAGTGGACACTACAGGGATGAATTTGAAGCCTCAGGGATGTGGCTTAAGTGTATAGCCACGACAAATGCTCAAAACAATAGTGTATAAATAGAGGTCAAGTCACAGACCTGACTCAGTGAGTGGTGAATAAGTAGAATAAATCGATCCGAAGTTTCATTTTCGTAAGGCACCAGCATATATTAGTCACGCGTTAGTATATATTGATGCTAAACTATGTTCAGCACGTGATTAATATATATTTCTACTAGTTAGAAACTTCGGAGTAGTTTATTCACACTTATTCAACACAATAAATTTGGGGGATTTTTGTAGCAGTATTTATAGTTTTTCCGGGAGCAATCTCGGGTCCGGATCCCCGCTTTCAGATAGCAACCTAGCCCCTTGGATGACCTTATCGACTTGGCGACCGTAGCCAAAATGTCACGGTCTAATCATCCATCTGCCTTGATAAATCCAAGTCGTGTACTTTTCAATTCTAGGTCGTGTACGTCCTCAATTCTAGGTCGTGTACTTCCTCCTAGTGTTTTTGTGTAATCATTGTGGATATAGTTCCAACAGTATATGCACCATCAACAACTTATATATCATGAAGAAAATTGCAACTATTACTAAAAGTATGACAGTGGTTATCACATCATTAATTATTACTTATACAATGATTAAATACTACAACTTAGACAAAATAGCCCTTGATTACATCAACGCCTATTTTAATATCAATGAACATACTCTAAGCATAAGAGACTCTAACACTCTGTTAATGTTATTCGAAAAACGTAACAGATAACAACGTGAGTGAGAATAGTACTAATCACGAGAACCCGATTACTAGTACAGCATCCGAGTCGCAACCTCCATCGACAAACCCAGAACATGACTTACTTAGGGACCACGAAAGACAATCAGTCATAAATGATCATCTTCAAAGTACAACTGCATTACCACATCCTGTGAAAGGAAAATACTCCATTCCTACTAGAACGACTCCCGTGCTGGACGAGAATCGGATAGTTATACCAGAGCATCCTGGTGAATCAAACGATAAAATCACTAATATCGAGGAGAATGCCACTGAGCAAACAGCCAATAAACAAAATGCAAAGAATCTGGAAAGTATTAAAGGAGATACAGATCAAACTCAAACACAACCAGAAAACGCGCAACTGGAAATACTGAGTATAAACACAGATGATTCCAATGCGGACGCGCAAAATGGAAATCTAGACGGATCTGATAATCCCAGACCGATCAAAGTGCCGAAAGGGCATGAAGTTACACTGCGCAAGAGAGCTTTTGATAGAGATACAGATGGTCCGAAAACGAGACTAAAATCCCGTATCATAAAAGCAGGAAATGATGAAAACGGCTATAAGGCGGTACCAACACAAGAACGATTGGCCATGTTAACTTGGGTACCTAAAATTCCAATAAGATGGATAATGTCCGTATTAGCTGATTCGCATCCTAAAGAATCACATTGGAAGAACTCCATGGAAAAGGAAATAAACAGTCTCAAACAATTGAATGTTTTTGAGATTGTGGATATTCCAAAAGGGGTCAAACCAATACCTACACGTTGGGTTCATACTTACAAAGAAAATGATCAAAAAGGAGCTGTGTATAAGTCAAGATGTGTCCTACAAGGATTTAGACAGAAACCAGTAACACACTTCGACCCAACGCAAATATCATCACCGGTTATTGACTTATCAAGTATAAGAATGCTCACAATTATGGCTGTAAATTTTAATTGGGTTATTCATCACTTAGATATAGCAACAGCATACCTTAATGCCGATCTACATCACGATAAAGAAATTCACGCTTTTCCACCAAAAGAATATTACTTAGGACCTGGAAAGTGTTGGTTATTAAAGAAAGCATTATATGGTATGAAACAAGCCGGATTTGAATGGTACACATGTCTTACTGACGTACTTTACAACTTACAATTCGAAGAAATGGATATTCAAGGCATGTTCTTAAGAATTAATGAAAAAGGTGAACGTTTAATTGTTGCCTTATATGTTGATGATTTATTCATGACAGGATCATCAAGTAATACCATTAAAGAGTTTAAGAACGAGCTCTCAGAGCACTTTAATTTGAAAGATTTCGGTAATATTAAAGAATTTCTTGGAATTGAATTCATCAAAACAGAACGTGGATATAATATGACCCAAAAGAAATTCAATAGGGAACTACTTCGGAAATTTAATTTTGATGAAAGTGATTATACCAAAGATATACCTATAATCAAAGAGAAGAATTATAATAATGGCGTCTCATCTACAATTGAAGATAGAACTTATGATGATGAAGAACAGAAAGGTCTATTAAGGGAAATCGATAAAAAACGTTATCAATCAGGAGTTGGTTCATTATTATGGATCGCAAATGGTACCAGACCTGACATCTCTTATGCTACAAATTATCTTGGTTCTAAGTCACACGCACCCACGGAAACTGATTTTGAGGCTTTAATATATTGTCTACGTTATCTTAAAAAGAATGACGATATTCCATTAAGTTACACGAGAAATTCCGATTATAAAGATTTTCAGATTCAAACGTACTCTGATGCATCTTATGCTACACAAAATGATAGAAAACTGATCACTGGTTTGTATATCATTTATCTTAACGGAAATATTGTGAGATGGTGCACACTGAAACAGCGTAACATCACAAATAGCACGTTATCAGCAGAATTGACTGCATTGCGAGCAACGGCCACTGAATTGTTAAGAATTAAAGAATTAATTAAAAACTTGAAAATGAAAGTTGAAAAGTGTCATGGTATATGAAGACAATAAAGCATTAATAAGTAATTGCTATAATCAAGGTACGTCACACACAAGAAAGCATGTTGATATCAGTATGAAAGGAATTAGAGAACATATCAGAAATGGATTATACGAAATTCAATATATCCAATCAAACGAAAATATTGCAGATATGTTTACTAAAGCTTTAAGTAAGGGACAATTTATTCCAGCTAGAGAAAAAATGATTAGGGGTCCAGATAAGATTAATCCTGAGCACTCATTTCTCGAATAAGTCTCAAACTAATATTTTTGAAGGGAAATCTAATGGTATTTGCATCAATTAGATTTAGGGGTCTGTTGAAGTTAACATCATAGATGTTACACAAAAACATTAGGAATCGGTAAGTACACTATACAATATGGTATCAAGAGCTAGTGGACACTACAGGGATGAATTTGAAGCCTCAGGGATGTGGCTTAAGTGTATAGCCACGACAAATGCTCAAAACAATAGTGTATAAATAGAGGTCAAGTCACAGACCTGACTCAGTGAGTGGTGAATAAGTAGAATAAATCGATCCGAAGTTTCATTTTCGTAAGGCACCAGCATATATTAGTCACGCGTTAGTATATGCACCATCAACAAGGTCGCGGAGTGCATCTAAACATCACCAGATCCATCAAAGGAACCAACTCCATTCTGGTCCATCAATGCCATTATAACACCAGCGCCAAGCTACCAACTCCAACAAAAGCACCAAATCAAAACACCAGACCCCGCCAGAGCCCCACTTCCGTCTTCACCTTCCTTTTTTCCGAAACACAGCTTGCAATATGGACGATTCTGACGAAGAATATCACAGTCCATCAGGAAACGCTCCATCAAGAGAGTCCAGCCTTTCGCCCGACAGCGACGATGGCGGCATGTCGAAGCGAACGCGGGCATCGCGCAATAAGCCCAACGGAGGCTCCGCCGGCGCCAACCAGCATCTCAAGGGCGCCATTGGATACTCGTGGGAAGATGACATTCAAAGATCATGGGATATTGTCAAGGACGACGATAATGGAGACCGGTCGCTCGAGTCGATTATTCAGAGCATGATCGAGGCCCGTAAAAAGAAGATCATGCGGAACCCGAGCACTCCGTTCCAACGGGGGATCATCCGGACGTTGATAGTGGTGATTGATGGATCGCTGGCCATGCTTGAAAAAGACTTGAGACCCACCCGTTTAGGGATGACGCTTTCGTTAATCCAGGAATTTGTGGTGGAGTTTTTCGACCAGAACCCCATCTCCCAAATGGGGATTGTAATGATGCGGAATGGGGTTTCAACGTTGATCAGTGAGGTCAGTGGTCTGCCCCAGTATCATATTGATAAAATCAGACAATTGAAAGCAAGACAGCATAACAAGTACGAGCCCAAGGGAGATCCGTCGCTCCAAAACTCCTTGGAAATGGCCCGTTCGCTCTTGACCTATAATTTTGGAGGAGGAAACAATAATAGCACCAAGAACTCCAAAGAAATTCTCCTTATATTCGGGGCTTTGTTCACAAGTGACCCCGGAGACATCCACCAGACCATCGACCATTTGGTCCGCGACAATATCAAGGTCAAAATCATCGGGTTGTCGGCTCAGGTGTCGATTTGTCAAGAGTTGGTCAATCGAACCAACCATCAACAAAAAAATATGACTTCTAAAAACTACGGGGTCATTATGCACGAAACCCATTTCCGTGAATTGCTCATGGACTGTGTGGTGCCTCTACCTATCTCTGAAAATGATAAGCCTCAGAAAGATGACCAACTGCTGGGAGTTCCTTTAATTAAAATGGGATTTCCCTCCAAGATCCAACCCAAACCCACTGTTTCAATTAATAATCCCAACTATAACATCGAATTCCCTCAGTTGAGTGCTTCCCATCCCACTGCTGGGTCTGAAGACTCCAAACAAGTGGTGGAGATCCAGGCCGGTGCCGCGGGCGATTTGAACCCCAATAATGTCATTGGCTACCAATGCCCTCGCTGCAAGAATAAAGTATGCAACTTACCGACCGTTTGTCCTGTTTGCGGTTTGATGTTGATTCTTTCCACCCATTTGGCTCGTTCATACCACCATCTAGTGCCTTTGGCCCCATACAAAGAGGTCCCGGTGAGCTCATCATATGAAAGCCAATATTGTTACGGGTGTCTTTTGAAGTTTCCCAAGGGTGTAAGCGCAAAGACCAACACCAGCTTGGAAAGCATGACCAGTTCACGGTACAGATGTCCCAAGTGTATTCACGATTTTTGCATTGACTGTGATGTTTTTGTTCATGAAGCTTTGCACAATTGTCCTGGATGTGAAAATAAATAGTTTGGGCTCAATTGGCAAAACTATCTACAGCGTAATATTATTTATTGTACAATATTAAAAAAAACTGTCCTGAAATATAGCTAAATGGGCAAAACTTATTCATTGTTGTAATACTATCTATTCAATAATATTATTCTTCGTAAGCTGTCGTAGATCTAAAGATAAATTGGGTAAAAACTCATTATATTATACAATACTTATAAGATTATCTTCAAATAAATTAGCAACGACTCAATGGGAAAAACTATGGCGTAATATTATTTATTATACAATATTAGATTATCTTTTTTAATATACACAGGAGAGGGTCACCTGGAAAACTCCTTTAACTAGAAAACAATTATTGCTTTCCCCAAGAGCTTCGATTGCCCTTGTTTCCCCAAGTAGAGTTTCCTCCTTGGTTATTTGAGCCCCAGGTGGAGTTGTTTCCTTGATTATTAGAGCCCCAAGTGGAGTTGCCTCCACCATTGTTATTGGATCCCCAAGTGGAGTTACCACCCCCGTTATTGGCAGATCCCCAAGTAGAGTTACCTCCCCTGTTTCCCCAGGTAGAATTACCACCAGCTCCACCTTCACTTCCCCAGGTAGAATTGGCTCCGTTGTTGGAGGATCCCCATGTGGAAGACCCTCCAGCACCTCCCCAAGTGGATGCTCCACCTGGTCCACTAGGTGTCTTACCTCCATTATACGCAGGGGTCTTGCCTCCGCCCCAAGCAGTACCTCCGCCCCAAGAGGAAGCGGCACCTCCAGAATTACCCCATGTTGATGTTCCTCCTCCAACTGCAGGTGTAGCACCACCATTCCAAGCAGATCTACCGCCAGAACTAAAGGCTGGTGCAGCTGGTTTATTGAAACGGGGACCATCATTGGTGGCAGCACCAATGAACCGCAAGTATGGAATGGCTTCCCCGCGAATCAACACATTCAAACTGTTTTTGTTCACCTTAATTTTTTTACTCTTGGTATGTAATTCGATCCGGGCATTGACATCATCGGTTTCAACAACTTTCCCCATCAATCCCTTATAACTACCACTGGTGACCACCACATCTTTGGCAAGAAGCTTATCACGGCCTCCGACCCTAGTTTTCAACCCAGCAGCTGCACCACCAGTGGGGTTTGGAAGCTTCAAATTAGGGTTCATACGACTCAAATCAGGTCCCAATGATTTGGACACCATCGAATCCTTAGTGGTGATAGTACTAACGTCCATTCTATTGGCAACAAAGATACCCAAGTTCTCCACGATTTCATTGGATTTAATAAACAAAAAGTTCTTGTAAATGTGTAAAATTGCACCTTCCTTTTTCTTATCACCAAACGCTTCTCTCACGGTATCACCAACTTTTATGGTGAATCCATTTCTATCAGTAGAAATTTGTTCACGACGACTCAATTGTAATTTGGAGGCAATACCTGAGGGTTTCAAACCGAGAATTCTACCATCAGTAGTGAGAACTTCAAACACTCCCTTTTCGGCCTTGACAATAACTCCTACCGAGGATGCACTTAATTCAACCAAATCCTTGATATCATACTTACTATTCATGGTGTCAATATTCAGGGAAGAATCGGTAGCTTTAACCAAATAATTGGCAAAAACCCTCACATCTTGTCTGGTCTGGTCACTGACTAAAATCACCGAATCTCCATCAATTTTAATCACTAACCCGGTTTCATCGAAATGTTTTCCTTCAACGATTCTCACATGATCACCCTCATTGAAGATCTTTCTTAAATCATTCGCAGGAACTGTCAATCTTTGATTGACGAATTTGGGATCTCCACTATCAGTGACAGAGATAGTAATTTCAGTTAATGCAGCTTCTACAACCAACCCAATAGTTTTGGCCTGTTCACCACGACGGATTTCAACCTTGTCTCCCGGTTGGAAAGCGGTGGATTGTTTTCCATCGGCCTTGTTTTTTCCTTTTATGGAGGCGGCAATCTGGGCCAAGTCCAACCCTTCTTCTTCTGCACTTCCAGATTGGAATTTGTCGAGTTCTTCTAACTTGGGGTGAACGTCTTTTGTTTGAATGAATTGTAATTTGAAGTCCTTATAAAGGAAACCATCGTTATATTCTTCTCCTCTGTAAATAAAGCTCCGAGGCCCTCTTCCTGGTTGCAAATATTCACCATCGTACATTCTGGCTTCATGTTCATTGAACAATCTGGGAAGAGGTCTGACTTTCAGTTTTATTCTTTTACCATCCTTATCGAAATCGTCATTTCTTCCATAATCCAATCTTGGAACCATCTTACAACGTACATCCAACCCGTTTTCCGATAAGTTATCGACAACGGCTAGATCAGCCTTGTATTTACCTCTGGTGATTCTAACATAAATTCCAGGTACGATTTCCACGTCAGAAGATTTGACTTGTTTCAATAAATCGGGGTATTCCTTGACGGGAACCAATAATTTGTTTCTGGCAAAAACGTTGACCATACCAGTCAATGCATTATCAATGGCATCGGGTCTCTTGGCTTCGATATAGATGTACCCTTTGAAAGCATCTCTTTGGAAAACGGTTAAGATGTCCAAGGGGCGGTTCAGACGGTCCAAAGTACGCTTTTTTTCGTACAACTTACGGACCAACTCCTTTTCCCTTCCTGGAGTACATCTAATGGCATAAATGGAAGGATCATTGATCGAGGGCATCAACAATTTCTGCGATACCGTCCCACTGGTGGCACTGTCGCCCCTATACACGGTGTGGGTCTTTCTGTAACGCTGCTTCAAGGTCTCGGCCAACTTCTCTGCATCCTGGTCCTCGGCTTCTTGACGACGACGATCATACTGTCTGTGTAAACGGTCATCTTGGTTATCTCGTTCATTACCTTCCAAATGGTCACGATCATCGGAAATAAACTGCTCCCTCAAAAGCTCCGCCTCTTCGTCGTCTTCATCCAACTCATCTTCCTCCTCATCGTCCACTTCGGCTTCGATATCAACGAATTGATTGCCTGCTCTTCTTCTCTTTCTCTTTTTGTTGGTGATCTCGTCGTCCTCGTCGTCCTCTTCATCGTCGTCATCGTCATCATCGTCATCGTCGTCTCCTTGTCCTCTTTCTTCGCCTTCGTCCTCCTCTTCGTCCTGTTCACGTGGCCGTTTGACGCCAGCTTCATTCACCTTCTCCTCACTGGCACTGGCCCGCGTGTTTTCAAACTGTTCTTCCGCTTCGTCATCAAACTCGTTTTGGTCTCTGTCCTCAACGTCGTAACTGCCGTCCTCTTCATTGACGTGTTTTAATTGGTCAGAGTCAGACATCTTCCTCTGTCCAGTTGTGGTTGTTGGAGAAGTGTGATGAATTTTTTTGGAAGAGTCAGGTTGGGATTGCGGGTTGGAGTTTACATGTTGGGAGATGCGGGTTGCGGGTTGCGACTCACGGTTTACATGTTGGGAGAGAGGAGAGTGCACTAATTGCTTCATTGAGAACTATGTTCAGCTACTTCTTTTAGGTACCAGCTATATCATATTGGTCCTTAGCATTCAATTAGTATTGGGATGCTTTGTTCTTGGTTTGTTTTCGGTTAATTTTTTTTTTTTTTTTTTTAAGTTTGTTCTTGGTGGTTCATTGGTACTTCATTGGCTGGTCTCCACTAAGATATGGCTCAAGTACCCTAACGACTTCTTGACGGCAGATATGTGCCATGGAATCAACCCTTCAATTTCATATGCCATTTTCCGGGCATCGACCTCTTGCTTCAACTTGTCCTCGAGATCGTACATTTGTATGCCTCCAGTACAGTCTCTCAATCCAAGAATATCATTCAACACCGTAAGCTTTTTGTAGTGGCACAAGATCAATTTCATCAACACCTCCAAGTCCCAATAGTTGGAGCAACTGAGCAAGTTAACTTCAAACATGAGGTACGACGACCCACTAGTATCTTCTTCGCTATTGGTTTCTACGTCATGGCCAACTTTCTTGATCAAGTATCCGATTTTCATGCCCTGCCTGGTGGGAGAATTAAACGAAGGTAATGGCACTTTGGGAACCACTCCCATAATATCCGAGTCCATATCATGAAGTAATGAGTCGGGATGAGTTCCTGTGTCACTATTATTAACCCCCGTACCACTAGAGCTGCCCAAATCACCTGGTGACAAGAAACTGTTCGGTACATTCAAAAACTGCTGTGGTGAATGGAAACTCACTCCAAGTAATGGAGATGTGATCAAAGGTGAAGAATTGAATCCAGTTCCTCCATTTTCCCTCTCAAAAGTAGTGAGAGGTTGTGCTGCTCCCGTTCCTGAGGGTGTATGCTTTGTGAGTTCAGTCTTGGGAAAACCGTCTGAAAATAACATCTTCGTGGTATCATTCACTGACAACACAATAAGTGAGACATCTTTATGCTTGATACTCAACCGTTTCCAATGAATAAGCTCATCATCTGGTATCACATTGTTGAGTCTGGTCAACACAAGAAATTTCTTTACTCCCATATTAGCTCCAAGACCCAGTCCACCCCCACTGGATTTATTCAAGTCGTCATTCAATCGTTTGAAAATATCACACGAAATAGACCAGATGTCATCACTGATTACCCCAAGATCGTTCATTCCTTGGTTTCCCTCCGTCTTTTGAACCTGACCACAGTACCACGACTTATTATAGGTTATTATGCCCAATGGATCTGACCAAGCTGCTGAAATCCAATTTTTATCTATGGATCTTTCGTACGCCAAGTGCACATATATATCATCATTGAAATTGTTTTCTTTGAGGTTATTGTTCATAAACTTAAACTGGATTTTTGACGGTGGCTCTTTGACCAATTGCGTGTATAAATGATTGTCAATTAATTTATTTCCGACCCGTACGGGTCCAAATCCCTGTTTGTTACTTGGTACATCATTGGAAGCTCTTGGACATTGGTTGTACAAGTTCAAAGACAATTTTGTTAACTTATAGTTAGAAATTACTCTCATTTGATTCTGTTGAAAAGGCCTTTGTTTCACAATAAAGTCTCCAGGAATTATTTTTGTAAAGATTTTCACCAATGGCAATTGATGAGTAGTCAAGAAAGTCTTGAAGTTTCTAAATATCTTGGAGATCTGAAGAATAGAATTGAATTTAGGATTGAAGTTCACCAACAAAATGCACAACGGACGATCAAATTCAAAATTATTCGTCTTGTTAATTAAATCTAATTTGATCAACTCCACCAAAGAATTGATCCTCTTGTTAATTTGATTATAGAAATCATTATATGAACCCTCCTCGTTATGCGTTACCAAAATCTGGCCATCAATAATGTTTTCTAAATCGGGTCGAGACTCCACTGTAGAAAGATTGATTTTTGAAATACTTCCTAAATTATTTTCTTGGTAATTGGTACATAATAAATCAAGGAAGTCTCCATTGAATCCTGATCCACGCCCATTATCTTCACTAAGAAGTAGGATTTGAAAATTCTTGCTAGTTTTTAAAGGACTAAAGTTGAGATACTTCCAAAATCTCAATCCAATTGTACTTAAATTAACGATATTTTCGTTTTTGAGTACGCGGGACTTGATGTTTGGCAATTTAAAGTATTGGTCTTCGGAGTTAATATGGTGAGTATCATTGATTTGATTAATTATTGATTGATATTTGGTGGCACTTTCTTCATTTTGGTGTTCTTGATCGATACTATCCCACTCTAAAGTCTTTAATTTAATGGGTAACGACTTTGGGTTTAATATATCTTCATCATTAGTAATATCATCTAGAAAATTCATTTGAGAATCTAGATCAAGATCATCTTCCAGAATCTTGGGTTCGTTAAAGAATTCAACTAGCTTTACTTGATAACTGTTGGGAAAAATCAGCGTAAAATCACGCATAAATGTAGATGATACTGCCTTATAATCTATGGGTGATTTGGTTTGATTTGAATCTTTTAATGACTTATTATAGAATTCTGTGGACGATTCTCTTGAATTGAGTCCTAAATCAAATACCAAATTGGGACCCAAATACTCAAGAAACTCCTCGAGATGGTCGATTCGAATGATCATCTCATTGTTCTTGGATAATTCTAAATCATTCACATTATCATCTTCCATATTAATAGTAAACAGAGGGGGCTGTTTATCGCAGATCAAATTGTTCAATAAAAACTGGCTGGGGATAGTCGACACGTTGATGTTTCTGAGGATTAAAGGCAAGTAATTTGAAGCCTCCCCTATCTTTACATCCTCAGGCTTGCCGGTCCATTGTGCAGATGGAGTATGTGAAGGAGTTGGGGTATTTTGGTTATTATTCATGGGCGAAACATGATTTTGATGCGAAGGCGTACTATTCTGAGGATGCTGTGGACTATGGTCAATGGGAGACATAGAATTTTGTAAATCTCCAGTAAAAAATGGTGACTCTGCTTTGAGTGGAGGGATTTTTAAAATAGAATTAGAACTAGGAGAGCCAAACGAGCCAGTGGCATTATTACTAAACTTGTCAGTGGTAGGATTGCCTTCGGGAACTACCAGTGCTCTGGTATTGGTGGAGAAAATATCATCTGTATTCAATTTTAATGGAGGAGAAACTTCTGTATCAGCCATTTCTTCATCGGCATCACTTTCTTCACTTTCAGACGAATTGGATTCATTTTCAAACACGGCATTATTTACCATGTTTCTATATTTTGCGTTCTCAGTATCAGTCAATGACTCTTTGTTGAACGGAAGCTCAAATCCACTAACACTAGTGGCTCTGACATTGCGCTTCTTTTTTTCCAGCTCCGGATCCAAGGAAGACTCTTTTTCTACATAGAACTTGCCTCCTTTTCCATACTTGGTATCCAAATTACTTTTGATGATAGGATTAAAGATGATTGGTGAAAAAATCGATTTCTGGCGTTTTTCATCCGAAGACTCATGTGAGGCAGTATAACCTCCAGAGGGATTGTAAACATTAAAAGTGTTCACACTGGCATTCTGGGGCATGCCAAAACCACTACTTTGTGGAATCACAGGTGTGGGAATAACCGGTAACGGTGCACCGGGATCATTATATTCAGGAGTGTTGAAGTTCTTGAGCATCATTTGGTCTTTCGGTATATCGATAAAGGTGGATGGTAGTACTGATTTTTTCTCTTGCTTGGGCTCATCCTTTATGATGGAACCACCAGTATCGTAGGCTATATCAGTCTCGAAGAGATCATCCATTTTTGAGTCTTTTGGTGACATGACTGTTTCGGCTTCTTGTTGGAGATCCTGCTGACTTTCGGGATCTTTTTTCTCCAGTTCCACCTGCTTAGTGACTTCTGAAACCTCTTCCTTATTATTTTCTTCATCTGGGTCCTCAGTGGGACTATCGTCGTCGTTGTCACCAAAGAGATCATCGATTTCCATTTCATCGTTGATAATAATATCCTGCTTTTGATCTTCGTTATAATCCTTGGGGAAATACTCGTTGGGAGTCTGAGCTATACCAAATAAATCCTCATTCATTGGGGTAGTCAAATCATGGTGTTCTATCGAATTAGAGTCTTTAGAAGGATAATTATGGCCAGGTGCAGTTGGGCCCGTGGAAGCACCACCCGAATTGACACTTAAAATATTGAACTGAGATGTTCCTGGTTGGTTTGCATGATTCTGATGGTTAGTAATGCTGAGATCAATAAATTCCGATATTAATGATAATGGGTTGGTGATGGCAGGATCAATTGGGTCTGGTAATAGTCGGTCCAAGTTTTGGTATTTTCCGAATTGTAAGATGCACAAGTCCCATGGCCATAAAATGAATTTCTTATTGTCGACAGAATGAACGAATTTGCATATGGGAGAGGTTTGATTATTTAAATGCTTAAGATTAGGGATCAATTTTACCCATACAAGTTCATCACTACCGGAAAAATAATCGACACCTGTGCTTAGTTTGATAAGCTTGAGCAAATTACCATTATCCGCAGGCTTGCGGATGAAATTCTTGTGGAAGTTTGCCGTATCAAACAAATGACATCTGATCCCACTGGGAATTAAATAAATGACGAAATTCATGTCTATTGGATCGGGTGGGTCGATACTTAGCACGGAAGTGGTAAATAAAGACATTTGGTTCTTGACAATCATTGATAACAACAAGTCCCCGTTTGCCAAGAGGATAGAATCGAGGTATAAGATGGAATAACTGCAGTCTTGATTGTGGATAATGGAATAATTTCCAAACAATTGCACCAATCCACGGGACGATATATTGTAGAGGGCCATTTTTTTCACTGCTTTAAGAAAACTAAGGTTTGCCAAAGGTAGATTTTCGTCTATAGTGGGAGTGGAGCCAGGGGTGGGCTTGGGAGGATTGGCCAATATGTCGACATTGACTTTATTGGAATACTTGAGGTCGAGCGTGGGATATTCCTTGGAGGAGTCAAACACATTAGTGCCGTTTTGCGACTCGATGGTCTTGGCCAAGACGCCCAAGTCTTCGATATTGGCCAGATGACCGAATGTGAAATAATAGAGACATTTGTTGTAGTAAGTGATGAGGATCTTAGGATGGTTGTATCTGATGACGAGTTCGAGCTCAAGGAGGGTCTGGTCGTTGCCGTCGGATGTGTAGATCGAGTAGTTTATCGAGTTGGTGTGGGCTATCTTGTAGTAATGGGTAGATATATTGTTGGGGCTGGCCTCAAACATGGTCAAAGTAGTTTTGGATGTTCTGAACCTTTTGAAGGTTTCGGGTTTTAGCCAGTACTTGATTATTTCGTTTTGGTTTTAGTTTTGGTTTTGGTTCTGGTTGTGTTTTTGGTTTTGGTTTTGGTTATGGTTTTGGTTATGGTTATGGTGGTTTATCAAAGATGGGATCTTGGTCAATTCAGTAGTGGTTATACTGGTTCAAAAGGGTCAATTGGTGAATTAAGCAGCAGGCACAACCGGGGATGCTTGCGGGACTTATTATATACACGAGATGGCCGATAGGATTCGATGGGGCCTGTTAGTGAAGGAAAGATTGATTTGTAGGGCTATAGTGAATGGGATGGTGAGGTCGTGCGGCGGTCGAGATCCACCGTTATTTTGGGTGCGAAAACGACTGGTACGGGAGGGTAAAGTGTTGGGAGAAGCAACGGCAAGGAAGCCAGGGCTAGCGGAACAAAAAAGGTCTAGACCGCCGCCAGACTGGGCAACCACTTCCAACCTGCCACTAGTGATCCTCGCCTGTCATTGTAGCATCGCTATCTCTTACTGGCGGCGGTTTTGGAAGCCAAATGCGCACCTGCACCAGAACTATGGAAGTCCAGCACAGAAGCACACAGCATGGAAAAGAATCAGCATGGAAAGACAGAAACAGGAAAGTGCAGAAGAACACTACGGTCCTCGGTCCGATAGAGACGTGGAAATGGCCCGTTTCTTAGCCACTCGGACCGAAGTGGTAACCCTATTGTCTATTTCCGTCCTTCGCCGCTCACACTGTGACTCCTGGTCCACATGGCTATAGCAATCGCACTCGTTTTTCCAGGGTCCCCTCCCCCCCCCCCACCCCGCAATGTTGGACTATAAATACAGGGTCACATTTCCACCCTTCCAGCTTCACCAGAATGTCCAAGTACGGATTTGCCAAGATTTCAAGAGATGTGGCCAAGGCCATCCCCAACCCCAAGCCAGCGGC
The DNA here is from genome assembly GCA_030561385.1 of Suhomyces bribrorum. Taxonomy (NCBI): domain Eukaryota; kingdom Fungi; phylum Ascomycota; class Pichiomycetes; order Serinales; family Debaryomycetaceae; genus Suhomyces; species Suhomyces bribrorum. The sequence goes on along the minus strand of JAKTXG010000033.1, from coordinate 7,363 downwards.
CGCTCACCTTGGCACGGAACTTCCACTGGCACCGCTTAGCCAGTTTGTGTTGGAGTACGTGAGCCAAAGACTTCCACAACCAGTATTGAACCACTCCTTAAGAGTGTATCTTTATTCAGTAGCTATCATCAAGGACCAATTCCCCGATTGGGACCTTGATCCTGAGGTCATCTTTGTCACCAGTTTGCTCCATGATATTGGAACCACCGACGAGAACATGAAGGCAACCAAGCTTTCGTTCGAGACTTATGGTGGCATCATATCGCGTGAATTGGTGTTGCAACAGACCAAAGACCGTGATTTTGCCGATGCTGTGGCCGAAGCCATTGTCCGGCACCAAGATCTTGGTAGGTCGGGATATATCACCACATTGGGGCTAATCTTGCAAATTGCAACCATTTTGGATAATGCGGGATTGAACCATCATTTGATCCATACAGATACCTTGGACGTGGTCAACAAAAAGTATTCTAGAGAAGGATGGCTCAACTGTTTTGCCTCTGCTATTGATAACGAGAACAAGCTCAAGCCCTGGGGCCATACCAGTGCTTTGGGTGTAGACGAGTTCAGAGAAAAAGTTTTGGGTAACAAGTTGAAGTACGAAAAGCTCTGATTTTTGTGGAGGTTTATTTTTTTTTTTTCAGTTGGAGTTGGAGTTTGGAGATTTAAAGTATATTCTGCTGGTTTTGGATATTATCAGAAGAAATGAGGTTATATTGTGGAATGGGTGTTTGGAGTTTGTGGGTCTAGCATGGACTAGCCATGGTTTTTTGGTGTAGGAGTAGTGGAAATATTTCCCAATTTAAATGATATGTTTGTAGTTACAACAAATGGATGTGTTTTGTTGGCTGGAATGTTGGTGGTAGCAAATGTAAAAGGGGTTTTTGTAAAGTATATATTCAATTTTTCAATTTTTCAATTTTTCAATTCTTCAATTTTTCTAAATTTTTACAAAAATTCAAGATTTAAACTCAGGAATGAAGAGATGGTTTCTCATGTCATGAAAATAACATGTTAACTTGATTTTGGTATCCCCTTATCATTTGCAAATATTTACAAGGCAGTAGGTTGAAATAGTCAAGATTGAGCTAGTTGAAGACCTAGCTTACTATCTGAAGTGCTGTTACCAAATCGAGCTCATAAAGCACCACATGGAGTAAGATGCAATAACCTGAATTGGAGAACATTTTAAATTAATATGAAATAATTCAAAAAGCAGAAATTATCAAAAAAAATAAGAAAAACTAATGAAGAATACTTATAGGTCACATATTTAACTGTTTGGTTTTTCTGCTTGTTTTCTTATTAATCCAAGCCCTCTTGAACGAAACCAGCACCTAATGATACAATACACGTATTCTGGTGAGCTATAACTTTTGGCCAAGCAGTTATCAAAGCAGTAAAAATACTTGATCAATTCTTCCCCCATGGAAGTGATGGTTCAGCATAAATATCACTAATTAAATAGTTTATAACTATCAACTATTTTTTTAACTATTAACTATTAACTATTAATTATTAATTATTAATTATTAATTACTTATTATATGGAAAAGTTAGGTGGGCCCCCAAAAACTACTCACTTTTTGCAGCTTATTCTAATAAACAGTGGCAGTTTAACCCACACCTACACCACAAAAAACCAATTTAAACCACATTCAAAATACTGTGGCCCGTACTGAAACCATCCCCCCCTCTTCTCCTCTCCATCCCAGTCGGCATGGGCCAGTGGTAAGGTGTTGGTAAAGAAGACGCTTACATAAGCCAACATTCCGTTGATGCAAAATCCCTTACACGAATGCGACCACCATAGTAACTTCACCACCATGTCAGACTTAGAGAAAACACGTATGTTGTGAGTGGCCAGAGTTCCCATGACCAGTACTAACCAAGGGCGAGCTCGGCGGTCCGGATCAATCGCCATGGTCTCCGTTCCGTGCAAAGATTGATGGATCACCAGTCCCATTAGCCATATTAAAAGCTTCAGATCTCCCCGAAGAAATACAGACCAAAGTGTTTGAATTATCGGCCCAGGCCCTCTCATACAAGATCGAGAAGGATATAGCCACGTTTCTCAAGAAGGAATTGGACCAATTGTACGGTCCAACGTGGCACGTTATAGTGGGTAAGAGCTTTGGAAGTTATGTGACCCATGAACAGGGCTTTTTTGTTTATTTTTATATTGGAGAGTTGGCGTTTTTGATCTTTAAGAGCGGGTGAGGTGGTCCCAGGATCGAATACTACTGGGAAATCTCTCGAAACACCCATGTGACAGCACTTCTGGTCCGAATCATCGGGTGTTTTCCATGTAAACAGGTTCCACTTTGCCTTATCCAAACACAAGATCACCAAAAATCATCGGTTAAAACTCACCAATTGGCTAGTTTAGAGGTACCCGATGTGCCGCGTATACCAGATCATAGAACTGCTACGATGTATAAAGATAAAGTTAACTGATATAACCAGTAGGAACAAACCCATCAAGATTACCCCCCCATTGTTAAGCCTATGGATGAAGGTGTACAGTTTTCAATCAAAAGGGTCTCTATCAAAACGTAATTAGCTACTAATATATATCGACATTAAGCCGTCCTCCTCCGCATCGACTTCTAAAGTATTCGTCTACTGGGGGAGGGAACTTCGTGGTGGACTTGGTTGTACGCTTATTGAGCCAACTTCTCTGGTTGTCCACTCAAAAGAGTGAACACTGGCTTGCCCAATCTGTCTCTACCTTTCAAGAAATCCAATTCCAAAACAAAAAGGTATTCCACAATGTCACCCCCATTCAACTTGACAAGCTCACCAGCACCAAAGGCACTACCACCAGTGGCCAAAATGTCATCAACAATCAAGACCTTGGCTCCTTGTGGAATGACTCCCTTTTGCATTTCAAACTTATCAGAACCATATTCCTTTTGAAATTCAACTTGGTGAACAGCACCTGGCAACTTTCCAGGCTTTCTAACAGGAACAAACCCAGCATTCAAGGCCAAGGCCAAGGTGGGGCCAAACAAGAACCCTCTGCTTTCTAATCCAACCACGTAGTCGACCTTGGTGTCTCCAACATGTAATTTGAAGGCATCAACCAATTTTTGAAACAAGTCTGGCTTGGTGAAAATTGGCAAAAAATCTTCAAACAAAATGCCCTCGGATGGGAAATTGGGGATTTGTCTCAAGTTGGCTCTTAATTCCTTGGCTAAAACGCTGATTTGGTCGTTGGCTGAACTCATGATGATGGATAAGGAGTATCAAATTTGACAGGGTCGTGGGCCCGCTATCATAATGGCCCACGATGAGACCACGTGACTACACAACATCCACTGTGTATATCTAACCAGAGTAACAACGGCAATGTCGTGGGAAACCCGGCGAAAAATGCTACCCGGAGACCGGAGGCTCTTAAGTATGTTAAGTATACCGGATCAGGCTTTCCTGCAAGCCGCTCGGTCGTTTTTTGGATGCTAAGCAATGGTATAGGGAGGAGCCATATTATGCCGATTCAGGCCCGATCTGCCCCCAGAAATGAGTTCCCGTCCACCTCCTACGGCCCAATCTTCAACCGGTATACCCCAACAGTACAACAGCACTACAACAACGCCCTTCTGATAACAGCTGAATGCAAGAGGATGTCAAACCAAAAGCACCAAAGACCCCATCACGTGACCAAACATCTGGTAAGTCCCCGGTCGTGTGCAGCACGCGTTTACAAACAAACATCTGACACCAAGTAACACAACACTAACGTCTTTCAAAACCCCCCCATTCCGTCGAGTGCTCGCCAGGTGATGATGCTGGACTCCACAAACGAGCTTCTAAGCAATTACCAATCGACACATGACGACAATCTCAGTCTTTACTCGCTCTCTGAGGAGCTGAACCATCATTTATCAGATTTATACGAGATGCTAGGAGATGATTCGATTGAAATACCGCGTTCACAGTTGGTGACAGAGTCACCACTCAAGACCAGCAGTCCCTTAAAGTTTTCGCCCACCAAAAAGCTTAAAAACGACTATCAAGACCATATATTTCGGGCCAGATCAGGCAACAGTCCGGTGAAAAAGCGTTTAGATTTCTCCAAGTTTGAATTGGACAACACTGCAAGCTATGATAGTATGGAACGCAACATCGAGATGTTTTTGGCTGGAGACAGAAGCAAGTCCGATAACGTGGACACCGATTTTGATAAAACCGAATTGTTGATCAAAGAGACCCATAAGTTAATAAACAACGTGCCTCTTACAATTCTGAGCAGCAAAGAGGGTGAACAATACTCCAAGCTTCTCAAGTCTTCCTTGAACAAAATTATTCAATCGTTGGAAACCGTGAAAAAAGAAAACATCCAATTAAGGACCGAGAATACTAATTTGATCAATTCTCAAAATTCAGATAAATCCAAATTGGAAGCAATGGCCGCAAAATTACGTAGCAAGAATCAAAAATTGGAAGAGAACTTGGTGTCCGTAAAAAAGGAAAATGCTCATTTGAAACAAGAAATTGATCAGCTCAACCGAAAGCTCATTCAACAAGTACCTCAAGTCAATTCACTGGTGAAGCGTGAGAATAACTTGTTGAGAGAAAAATTGTTAAAGTACAAGACTTTGGCAACGGAGCTTCAGAAGAAAACTGAGCAATCGAAGTTTAGCTCTTCAAAAGATGTCAAACAGAGTGGCACAGTCCCGGAGCTCGAACAAAGACCAGGTGCCAATCCAGCAGATCTATTCGAGAAATTTTCACGGTATTTAAACGAGCAACAGAAGGAGCAAGAGGCGGCGGATGAAAGAGTAGAGCAATTAAATCAACACAACCAACAACAACAACAACAACAACAACAACAGGCGGAAGAAGAAAAACAACCTCCATATTCTTACAAGCTATTACCATTATTCAAAGAGCTCATTGACAAAATGGAAAAGGAACATGAAAAAGAAAGCAAAGCAAAGGAAAACCTCAAGCACGAGACTTTCAAAGTAGTTCCTAAGGAAACAGAAAACCAAATCGCAGTTGATCGTCTGATTCTCGAAAATATACTAGAAAAAGTGGTTGCAAATAATTCGCTCTCGTCCACACTTTTACAAATGGTGACAAATGCAGAAGCAGACAAAAGGAAACCTGAGATAGTCTTGAGGTGTACTTGTGAGAGAACGGACAAGGAAGTGCAAGAACGGGAGCCAATGAACCCAATAAAAGGTGGAAATGATAACAAGCTGAGTAATGACGGTAATGCAAATGGCATGACATCGCAGTCAGAATCGGATATTTATGTTGAAGCAGAAAGTTGGCCCCGAGAATGTCCACGGTGTTCTACGGTCAAAAATGATACGGTGCACCTTATGGGGGAGTATAAATGGAGTATATGAGGAAATCATGTACCCAGCAATCACTGACCATTTGTATCGTGATGGTGGAACCAACAGCTTGAGTAGCACAATAATATCGAATAAAGATTTGAACGGGTTAATAAATTAATAGTACCAAGAAACCGGTTTAATTACAAAATAATAACAACCAAACAAACCACCATATCTATTGTAGCCCCGAATGGTTGTGAAACTACATTAGCAGCAATTTAGTTTAAGAAGTACATATCAGTATTTAATAATTTTGATCCAGGATATAGTCAAAAAACCAGGATATTAATTATAGTAGAATAATTTGCCGGTTTTAGATTCAGAGATCTCAAAAAGGGTTATAGACGGAGTCATGAGCGCATATTCCAGCAACCACCAACATTTTTTACTTGGGAGGTGCGAGGTGTATATTGTCTAGCAAATAAATTACGACATACAAAATATAATCAGATAAACACGATGTGAATCCGAATCAGAGGTAACATAGTAGCCAAAAGGGCGAGGAATGGGTAGAACTACGCGGGGTTTTATTATTCATGCAAGTGATGATTTCATAAAAATAATAACTGGTAGAGAAAATCAAGACTTCGATTTCCCTAACGTGGAGAGATATAAACAATAGGAAGAAGAAATGGTTTAGGCCAAGAGAGGCAGAAGCAAAGAACGAAAAATATACAACAACACAGGCTGCTTACAAATGGCAGCAACAGATCAAAGAGAACGCGGATCCAAAGGGAAGGAATCGCAAATTGGTGGGATGACGTTATTTTGACGTTTGTTTATAATTTGGAGAACATGCAACCAGTTTCCAGAAACGGATTATAGTGGTGGTTTTGTGTGATAGAACATTTGTATAGAAACAACCTTAAAACAGATGCAAAGATAAGAAATAAACAACCGAATATACGAAGAGGCGCATGAGTCGGAGTCGGATGGATTACCGAGGCGAATCATCTTCAAGGTAGGGTTCTGCAAAATAGGATGGGGGTGAAGGGCGGTCATAAAGAAGGGAAATCACAGTGAAATCAATAAAAAAAAAAAAAAGGTGCAATTTGTTATGGTTGCGAATTGCGAAAAAAGCAGCACAATCAACAGCAACCAATCCAGACAACGGTAGAAAGAACAGAGACAATATGGAGCGAGAACGGTGGGGACAATTACCGACACAATAGCAAGCCCAGACAGCCCAGGCAGCCAAGGGCCAGTGGTTCAGCACGGGAGGGCCAGGGAGCAAGAGCTCAAAGCGGACTGGATAGTTTAGGGTTGGCGATATTTTTTCAATTACGCGTAGAACCATCCGAGAACAGAAAAAAGACACACACACAAGACGAGAAATGACAAGAATAGACAGGAATAGACAAGAACAGACAAAGAAACGTCCCGATTAGAGTAAGGATATTAGCGAGGATCTTGGCCCGCACGCCGGCAAAAGAAACGCTATTGGTGGGGGGGGGGGCAGAGCCACCCGACCTGGCAAAAGCCACCAGAGCCACCAGAGCCACCAGAACCAGAACCACTAAAAACCACCCAAACCACGAGAGCCAGTAAAACCAGTAAAACCACCAGAGCCACCCGAACGACTGTAGGCCGAGGGCGAGCCAGATCGCAGGTCAATGTGCACCCATTTGGGACCCGATCGGGACCATTAGGAGATTCTATGGCGAATGCGAAACACCAAATCCCATTGTAGCACGGTGGATGTGATGATCCCAGTGGGATTCGGGCGACAATCTGTGCCAGACCAGCGACACTGCAGCGATGATCTGTTCCAGGTATCCCCAACAGGAAATGGGACAGTTTCACTTTTGTAGTGACAATTGCGAACGTGACGTGAAAAATCGCATTGGTTAGGTAAACAGATCCAGCAACTCTCCATCCACCAAAACCAGCCGTAATAACACCAAAAACCACGGCAAAAAAAAAAAAAACCACACCCCCAACCCCTTCCCCCCCCCCCCCCCCCCCCCCCCCCCCCCCCCCCCCCCCCCCCCCCCCCCCCCCCCCCCCCCCCC